>JANHGN010025891.1:88177-210347 GCA_024605025.1 Megaceryle maxima
AGGATACTGTAATGTCAAGGAACACTTTCTTCCATGTTTTGCTAGTGGATTTGACTTGGTTGTATGGACAACTGTACTCAGATGTAGGGAACTTTTACCACTTTTACATTTATATATATATATGCATGCATATATATGACATAAAGGACAAAAGTGGTAGAGGAGCTGGACATGATCAAAGATTGTGGATGAATCTTGGGAAGGAGAGGGAATACCACAATTTTGGTAATGCTTCTGTTTAAATTAGCAAGTCAAGTGTACCAAAAGACTGATGGCTCAAAATAGCACTTTCTGTACTGAATCAGTTCTGACTTGTTTTGTCTCAACATCAAATAATTGCTTTTAAAAAAATCATTCCTATCGCAACTAGAAAGTTAGTAAACATAAATGACAATGATATGGCCATATAAGTTATGCTTTATTGGCCATGGTGACTGCAGGATAGGATAGGATAGGACAGAACAGAACAGGACAGAAGAGAATAATCTCAACTCCCAGAAGCTCTAGGACTGGTGGCTACACATCCTGGCTCTAATCAAGCTCTTGGCACAAATGATGGAAGTATGGGAGACAGTACGAAAAATAAGAAGAGCTTTGAAGTGTCCTTTGAAGTGCAGATTTTGAATTCCAGTACCACTGCTACATATAAGGGAATCTTCAGAAGGGTTGCTAAAGTTTGGCATAGGGTACAACAGTATACGCATACTGGGAGAAAATATAAGTGCTGAACAATGGAGCAGTCATTGAAGAAAAGGTACAGTCAGCTTAAAAGCAAACTAAAAGCCAGCTACTGCTCCACACATTCTCAGATGTGATGCATTAATGTACAGTAAAAAGGTATGAATTGCCTGAGAAGGAACACAATATAAAGAGAATTTGATGAATTAGAAAAAGATCAGTGACAAAATTCATTTTATTACTTTCACCAGCACCCCTAAACACAGATTCTCAGCTAATTTGCAGCAGCTGAGGTTCTGCTCCCAGATTTTGGATATTGGGCACCTCTCAGCAATATGCAATCTAAGGTGACTTCCTATTTTATTGTTAATATCGGCCGCAGCCCACTGGCTATGGGCCACCGATAGGTGAAAAGTCAGCAGCCATCGCACTATGTTTGTCCTGTTTCAGGCTAATGTTTGCAGGCCGCACCTCGCAGGAACGTTATTATGGGACTTATTAAAAATCTATTTTTGATGAAAACAATGCAAACGGAAGGAAGTGAGCCTGTCAGGAGACTTATTTCCTATTCAAGCCGACAGGTAGTTGGAGAACAGCCATCTGGAGTTTAAAAATTGCTAGTCAGGCCTCTCGGATTTGTCCCTTCCTGGATTAACAGACTCACTCTGGACAGGGCGGCAGTGTTGTCATGGCACAGCAAACAAGAAGTGACTTTCTGGGGGAGGGAAGGAATCGAAGGAAGCTAGTTAACCATGAGAAAACTTGTTTGCTCTTGCAGCATTAATAGCCAAAAGGCAAACGCTTGGACACTATCCATTCATCTGGAAACACTTTTGCGTCACAGGAGCACCGAGGTGCCGAGCGCGAGAAGCCATGGGGCGAGGGCTCCTCAGCCCCTGCAGCCAGACAGGCCAGCATCCCAGCTCCCATCGCTCCTGGCAAAAGGCATCGTTTCTCCTGCCCACAGTTCCAGGGTGCTAAATCTTCATTTCCTGAAGATTGGAAAACTCTTCCACCTAAAGCCAGCCCTCGTCCTGTGTCCCACTGCTCTGTCTGCAAGGAGTCACACACAGCCCTATCCCTCCAGGCAAGCGAGTCCAACAAAATCACAGGCAACCAGCATGGAAAGCAAGTGACAGTTTTTGTCAGGAGACAAAAACTCAGCAGCCCTCCATTGCCTCTCCCCACAGACAACCACCCTTTTTGCACTTCATTCTGTTAAGAGTATTACCCTTCAGTTTTCTGCTTAAAGCAATATAGGTTCATTCTGAGTTGAGGTTCATTTTTCTCACCCATGAGTGAATAGGAAACTACCTGCATGACTGGTTTGCTTGGCTTGTTGCAGTTCTTGTGCTGGCTCCAGCAAAATTTGTTTTCACCTTCAGCATCCTTAATATCTTGGCTAAGTGAAACATCACCAAGGCTCTATCGCCAGGGCATGGTTTGGCAAATGTCTATGTTGCAAAATACTGCCTGACCTCAAAAGAGCTTTTACATAATACTAAGGTGCCCCACTTTACAGTCTCCCCTTCATATACATTGTATGCCTGGGCAGTTTATAGAATACACATGCCACAAAGGCAGAATTTTGTCAGTAGAATCTAGAAGAGAAGCAAAAAAATGAAGAAATTATAAAATTTTGGAAGCACTTTCATTGGACAGGGTTGAAAATTCTGGAGGCTGGTCGGGTTTTTTTCCAAGCTTTTAAAATCATAACATTCTGGGGAAAGATTACTAAACTCTTTGCTTACCAGCAAGTGTTGTAAACAGCCTGTATACTGGGGGGGGGGAATAAATTCTCTTTTTGAAAATGTTCACCAGCTCCATGAGAAAGAGCCTGCTCTCTCTCCACCAAACTTTCAGGCCCCATTTGAGCACCCTGCTGAATCAGGGCCCTCGTGTGCTGAACAAGGGTAGCTGGCATTATGGAATATTAACGTGGTAAGGTAATCCCTCAGCAATCCATGACACTTAATGTTTTTGGTTTTACTTAAGTTGTAATTTTCAAAGTTGGACAAACTTGGAGGGAAAAAAAAAAAACACCACACAACACACCACCTGGCAAACAAACTTTAAAAATTAAAGGAATTTTCCAAGTTTGCTGGATTTGCAAGCCTAGGCATACTGCAGCTTAATTACTAGTCAATGAAGGAGAAACAATTACACACCACAAAGTAACATTCGAGAGCTCGTGAAATGTGGCCCCAATGTGTTTCTAATTTTTTTTTTTTTAATACATGAAGGACTCAGCTGCCATGGTGATAGGCAAATAAAATAAATAATTATTAAAAATATTCCATGAAACAGAGTTGTGAAATCTGTGAACAACATGTTATTTTCTCCTTCCATCCTCTTTACTCCAGTTTGGAGGAAAAGAGCTGGTCAAATGTGCTGCTTGGAGCCTAAACTTGTCTGTTCCTCTTTTATTTTCTTCATAACGGTTCTGATGTACACTGCCAGCTGGAAGGGATGAGGTGATGCAAGGTGAGAGTCTGATCTAAAAACTACTTTTGGAGACTACTAGGAGCCAGGATTTCTCACAACATTACAGAAATATGCATGAGGCTTACAGGGATACAGTTCCTTTACCCCAAAGAGCTACACCAAGAGCTACCTAAAGATACTTCGACTTGCAGGCAAAGTGTGTAATTCTTATCATTTTTAATCACGTGAAAATCCATGTCATCAGGTGGGCCTTAGGCTAGCCATCTGATCAAAAAAAAAAAAATCCTTTTTCCCCTGTATTTGCAGTGTAGAGATCCCATTCTGAATGTTCCTTCTCATTTCAGTTGCCCTAGTGAATTTTGCATGTGGAGTTTACACCTGGGTTATTTCAAACTCTGTTTATTGTTTTTCTTTTTTAAAAAAAACTTGCTCTTCACCCTAGTTGAATGCTCATATTCATTGTTTGAATGGCATGTTTTATACTCAGCCTTGAATTCTTGGCAAACCATATACTCATGATCTACTAAAAATATAATATCCTTGTGGAGATAGCGAATTCCCTTGAGCTTTTTCTGTAAAGACAGATAAGTACCATAATCATTTGCCTCAATTACACCTGCTATGCCATTTGCACTTTGATTTTGAAAGGTGAATTTATTCTTTTTAATCATTATTAAGAACATATGCATTTCCTGCCAAGGCAGTCTTATAAAAACATTGGAGGCATATGAGAAAAATTCCTCTGAGGCCTCAGGCACATTGAACTGTCCCGAGAACGTGAAGTGAGGAGAGATTGATGCATGGTCTACCTGTCCAGGAATTCAGTAGTACTGGATCGGATTTTCCATGGTTTCTCTCTCTCTATTTTACTGAAATCACACGTTGCTCTCATGCATCCAGGCACACAAACAAACGTACATGCACACACACCAAGCGCTCCTACATAGCAGTGAGGATAATGTTAGACAAGATCTGGCTGCAGTTTAATTATAGAGGGAAAAATTAATTTCCACACCTTCATATGTATTTTTGAGAGTGTAATTTCTGGTTTAGCTATATGGCTAGAGCTATTTTCAACTTAAATATCACATATGGTCAATGTCCCCTCCAAAGCAAACTAGGTGAAAGGAATGAGTAGTTACCACTGGAATTATAATTGTCACTAAAGCAGAGAGCCAAGACAGGCAGTTCCAAGGAGATTGCTTGATTAAAAAATAGACTTTTTTATTTTTTACAAATTAATAATTACATCTATCTTTCTCTGTTATCTCCTGGAAAACATGTGCTAAAGGCCACTGATATTTTTTCCAGTGATGTCAATGAAGATGAGAGACAGAGACACAAAAACATTTCAAAGCAAAGTCAGCTACTATTCCAAAAGTTCATCTTCTATTTCTGAAATTCAGATGTGGGACTGTAGCCACTTCTGGCTATTGGTACAAAATCAAGAACATGAATACCTCTTCTCCCTCTAGCAACAGGAATTATTAAGGCCAGAAGACAGACAGTTATGAGCCTTTAGTCTGACCTCCTACATAACACCAGTCTTTGAATTTTACCCAGTAATTCTTGCAAACCCATAACTCCAAGTTGTCTTCAATCACAGTTTTAGAAAGATGTTCAGGTTTGATTTAAAGATTTTAAGGGATGGAGAATCCATCAGATCCCTGTGGTAATTTGTTCCAATGCATAATTACCCTCAACTTTAAGAATGTTCCTTATTTTCTCTCTGTATTAATACAGGTTCAGCTTCCAGCCACTAGATCTCTACTTTTTATCTTTCAGAATTAAAAAGCATTATCTATGCAGTTAATTACAGCTAGTGATTCTTTACTTTTAAAGGCCAAAAAATGGAATATCTTTCCTACCTTAGTCTCAAAGGCTTCTCCTTTCCAGTTACACCAGAAAGTAGCAAAAACTGAATGGAATTACTGGGTTGTAGAAAAGATTACGTTTTTCTCTCAAGTAATTTTACTGCTATGGACAGAAACAAGGCATCTAATCCATAAGGATCTATATTAAAATCAAAGCTTTACTATGGCCTACTTTGCACGTCATTTCCACATGTCCCACTGTTTTGCAATATAGATTTGGTGTATATTGAACAGTCAGTCTTGGATCTAAATTTTCTGCATTAAAGTCAGACTCCCAACATCACTTTAATGGGATATTTCAGCAATGTATCTTCGCTTCCTCACTTGAAAATGGGAGAAAGTACCTCACTAGACACAGCAGCTTCTCCAGGTAATATTTACTTGAAGCCAGATTGAATCCTAGGGGACAATTCCAGTGCTTCCTTGCACCCTGTATCACTCAGCTGAGTGGGGTTGCACTGGATATACATCAGCACAAAAGCTGGCTTACAGGCACTGAATTTACACAGTGGGCAAGGAAGCAGAAAGGAGAGCACCTTTAACAAATTATATTTTTGCCTGACTAACCACTTAGAGTAAAATTAATGAATGGCATTCCATTTTTCAGCTTAAATTCTCTTTGCAGCCATCATGGTAAAAACACATGTTTTGTAGTCTACAATCTTTTCTGGCACAGCTGAACCATTTTGCATAACTTACTGATTTATTGTCTTGATGATCATTTCTTTTGCCTTAGCACTTCAAGATGTCTCTCGTGGCACTACTCTTGTCAACCTGATACCTGAGTAGAATTCATTCCTCTTTAGCCACTACCAAAAGGTAACGATATCAATGATAATTTAATGGTTAGTAATATATACATAAGCCACACAGTCCAGATCAGGTGACATTCACATGAAATGTTAGCCCCAAAACTAGGTCCCTAAATCCCAGTGTAATTACAACTATCAATACATTTACTGCTTATGTATCCACCATCTCCCGTATAAAAACTCTTCAGTGTTCAATTTTATCTTTTGCATGTGGATTTGCAGCTCCTGTTTGGTAAAGACCAAGCTCAGATGCTGTGTGCAGGAATCCTAAGGTGTTTGGCTGAGCAGAACAGAGTGAACTTTTTCTGATTACTTTTTTTGTTTATTATAAAGAGCGTATACACCACCCCAATGTCAAATATTCTTTTTCTCACTGGTTATTTAGATAGCTTAAATTTATTGCAGATGAATTCCTTTTTATTCCTAGTTAAGTTTGCCTTTGTTACTAGTGCCAGATTTGCCAGTTAATACACAAAACCATCACAGCCTTACAGTCTGCGGATCAAGAACAGATCCTGGTGCTTCCTTTTGTCATTAAGCTCAACTACTAACAAAATGCAACCAGTAAACCACAAATAGACTCAAGAAACATTCAGTTCTAAAATCATTAATTGGTTTTCATTCCCTTTGCAGCATTTGCTTATGAAGACAACTTCCTAAAAAGTTGTATGATCTTCTCTCTGTGAAGCCAAACATCTAGAGACATGTAGACCGGGTCCAAACATGAAAGGATTCACTCATTTACACAGTTTATTTCTCTCTACCATATCTCAACACACTAGCGTTCCTCTCTGCAGTACAAACTGTTGTCACAGTGCATTTTCAGTATCCCAGATTTTCTGACAAGCAGAAATACAAACCATCTGCTTTTCAGAGAGAAAGGCAAGGGCTCTGCCTAGCATCACTTCCCCACGGACAATCAGGTTCATGCCAATTTATTGAGGGGGCAGGAGGGAAAACCTGTGCTCCTGCCTTCAGCCCTCACATGCCAAGCTGCAGCCTGGAATTTTTACAGCTCTGTCCTGAACCTCTGACAAAAAGGGTTTACAACAGAAATGTTGCCAGACCCTTAACTATAGCGACGCCACTATAATATTTATAAGTACATTATACTCTTTCCAAACATATGCGCTTATTACTTATGTCTCCGCTCCTGCCTCTCTTCTGGGGGACTTTTCTGTATAAACAAAACAGATTCTCTTGCTTATACTTAGAAAATCTAATTGCTCTGCGTCTCTAGCTGTTATGCAAAAGCCCAAACAGCCAAGAGATTCTTTCAGTGCATTTACACAGCAGCAAGTCTCTACACAAAAACATAAACTTCCTTTTCCACTTTGCTCTTCTTTGCTTTCATAAATCTGCCCATTTCACTCATGTTTGGATAAGATTCTACTTTAAAAAAAAAAAAAAAAGGAAAATTACAAAATGCAAGTCCGAGGTGGATAGGCCATCAGTTACACAGCCCAGCCTTACAAGAGCTGACAATTCTGTCCCCTTAAGTAAACAAAGGAACAGCAAAGATACATAAACAAAAAGACCACTTGCAGGGCTGACAGCTTGTCTGCTCCAGCAAAAGCAGGTTCCCAGGGAAAGTGATTGCCTAATAGTAATGGGGAGTGACAGGGATTTCCTAGCTTTTCCATGGACATCTCAAAGCAGTTTGGTCCTGGGCACAGATATACCCATTTCTGCTGATGAGTTAGACAGATGTTGCCTGCAGGTGAGAAACTGCTCAGAAGTAGCTGAGCAAAAGCAACACAGGTTCCTGTGCACAAGGTTTTAGCTGGAGTCAAAGTCACCAGAGCTTTTAGTGAACACAGACTGGGATGTTCTTAGCTGCTTTTAGGTGGGGTTTGCAGCAGGGGTTCAGGTTTGGAAATCAAACTGAGGAACAGTCTGAGAGTGGCTTCAGGTAAGCTTAAAGCCAAATGAAATAGGATTCAGCTCTGAAATAGCAGAATTTTACTGAAACCATCTTTCTTGTGATATTTTAGACACGTTTTGAACAGCACTTAAGATAGGTCTCTTCCAACTCTAAAACAATAGGAAATTGAATGTGTAAAGATATAAATATGTAGCCTGTGTCTAGTCAGGAGTGACAGGTAAGTTTTTCCACTTGAACTGCACCCTGACTAAGAAGTATTTCAGTTGGGTGATTGTATCTATTTGAATGCTTAGATAATTCAGAAATGAAGCTGCTTAAAATTATTGCATGTATATAGCCTGCACAAAGGAAGTATTTAGGGGGAAAAAAAAAAAAAAAAAAAAAAAAAGACCTTTAAGGAAGAAAGTAATACCTAGAGCCCCATATATACAGGGATTGTGCAAGTCAGGTAAATGACTCCTGCATGGGATTGGGAGAAAACAGCTTCTCTGGTCTGTCTGATGCTGATGTGGTCTCTCTTATCAGCAGACAGACCAGGAGAAATGTGTACTGGTCAGCACTTTTCTTCTACAGTCCTTCTGCAGTCATAAACAGATCATAAAAAAAAAAAAAGTGAAACAACTTTTTCAAAGAAGCTACTATCACATAACAAAAGCTCTCTGAAAATATTCTTTCCTGTTGCACTTTATACTTTCCGAGCTTTCGTTTTCTCAGATAAAGGATTTAGTTTTTAACAAGTAAGCTCTTCTGTCTACACATACATGACATATGTGATACGGCTGCAGAAAGGGTAGGGAAATAGTCAACTCAAGCTATCCTTAAATTATATGATGAGTTGTCTGAATGACTGATCTGATCATAATAATGAGAAAATTATGAGATGCTGGATGAATGTCTATGTTTCTAATCCTGATAATTCTGGGGATGTGAAGACAAAGTTACCTGGGGGAAAAAAACCCACACGTTATGGAAGGTCAAGTATAACTCATATGTAGGAGGAATGGTATTAAGATTGGTCTGCAAATACATAGGAGATGTGATTCCTCTCTCAAAATATTTGCATGAGATTCTGGGGATTGACCTAAGAGGAACCTCCCACAAAAAAAAATCCTCAAACTCAGGCACTAAAGCCGAAATGTGGCATAGGTAGCAGGCTTGAATTTTATTATCTGAAAATATTTCTGATCATTCCTGATTCTTCTCAAATTGAGGAACTCAAATAGGAATTAAACACTGCACTGAAATAAGGCATAAAGTCTAATAAACTGGTTTATTTTCCCCTTATTTTTGGCATGGATTGTGTCAGCACTTTAGCCTTGGATGAACTGTATCCTAACAACTGAAATCAGGAAGTCAGGAAATTTAGAGACTATTAAGAAAAAGGAGACTGAGGGGGAAAAAAACCCCATACAAATAGGTTTGATGACAAGGAACAAATTTCATTAAGAAGAAACCCACATGAGGGAAACCAGTTTTTACTTCACTGTTTTAATGGACAAAGTCAGCAATATAAAACAACCAGGTCATCCATCTATTCCTGCAGGAAAACCACTGGAGCCTTCAATATCATAGTGTCAGCTGCTTTTCTATAGCCTGACCTCATGAGCTAAGAAGCATGAACTCTGCTAAAAAAGATTCCTTTGGGTTCAGTAAGGCTGCCTCCTGTTTTTAAGTTTTCTGTGTGTGTGTGTGGGTATTGTGACACCTGCAGCCTGATAGAGCTGTTATTGCTTTAACTATGCAAACTAATTTAGGGCCCTGGGTTTTTTTTAGTCATGCTTAAGTGGCTGATTTTAGCCTTTGAAAACAGGAAACAAGTGCTATAATTTTAAAGAAATAATCTGGCAATCAACCCATTAAGAACAAGAAATCAAGGGTGGGTTTTTTTGTTGTTGTTTTTTTTGAGTCAGAAGCTTAAAATTGGACACAACTCAGACACAACTTTCCTTAACTAACCCTTGACTCTGCTTAGAGCAGTAAGGAAGTGGAGGAGGAGCATGACTTAAATGGACTGCACCAGAAAATAATAAAAGAAAAACAATGCTATTCTCTGGAGAAAAGAGTGACATGAAAAATCAGTTTATCCTCAGTTAGAATAAATTTTGAAAGAAAGAAAACATAAGGAGATAATTTTCAAAGGAACTGCTCTCATAAAAGACTGATACAAGTATCATGGGGATAACTTGAAAAAGGAAACAATATTTTAAACACTGCAAATTTGTAACAGAATAATCAAGTGCCAAGGTGCTTGTGTATAAGCAGTTAGATTCACCTGAACATAATTTGTTTTGTTTTTCCCTCCTTTCATTCATTTGGTTTGATTAACATCCAAACTGTATTTCAATTACAAGCAGAACCAAGCTGTGAAGTCAAACTTAGTGAAAAAGAGTGGCCAGCCAGAGGGAATGCTGGATTGAAGGAAGACTCACTTTGCCTTCCCAGTGCCCTGGAGATAATCAAAAGCTCTCCTACAGTCTGCAAGTCAAATCTTGACCTCAGATACACCAGTAATTGAAAGATCAGGGGGAATTGTAGGTGCATACCTAATGAATAACCTTGGTCCTGGGTGTCAGAAGAGGAAGAAAAGATTCATCAAATCTCACTCCTGAGGAACTGAACCCAAATTCTTTGGGAAACAGGATGACAGATATATGCAGCTAGCTATGTAAATCTGTGACTTGGCTTGTCAATGATGACACTATGCAGAGTTCCCAGGCAATGCAGGGATATAGCCATAACTGAAAGTTTGAATGATTTTAATGTCCATTTGCTGAAGATGATGGACAGAAGCTGCCTCTAAACTCCTGCCTGTGCCCAACACTGCTCACCTGAGCCAGTGTACTTGCACATACAATGTCTCCTCAGTGTTATCTGACAGGCATTTCCTCCTACAGCACTGATAGGAGGACAGATCACATGAAAATGGAATGAGTCTTAAGACACTGAGTATTTCCCCTCCCCGTCCTGGATGTTTACAAGCATTCTTTGCTGTCAAAACAATATTTGTACAAAACAGTGACTGTGTTGGGGTATTTCAGTCTAAGCATGTGGCTAGATATATAGAGAAACACTCAGAAAACAACTTTCTTAAACAAATAAACAGCTCAGCTCTTGAACTTTATGCTCACAGTAATCTCTGTCATCATTAATCAGATTCAGTGTTTGATTTAGCAGCCTAAAGGGGGAGGGGGTGAAGCTGGGTAGGAAAAAAGTCATAACCATCTGTTCAAACCAAGAACGGGTTGTTTTTTTTTTTAATGTGGAATACAGAATGGGCCTGGTCCAGCTGCTGGGGATGCACTGATCTTGTGAGAAGACAGATCTGATATCTTCCGCATCAGCGTTACCACAAGAGCACGAAGGACACTCGCAGGTAATTGCTAAAAGCCCCAAAGTCCCTTATGAGAAGGCTCCACAGACCAGCAGTGTCTGTATGTTAGTTGTTCACAGTCTGTTTCCGTTTAACACATGGTAAAAACACAATCCAGCTCCTAAAAGAGACAGTTTCTACATTAAGAAGATTCTTAGGGAATAGGATTGCTTCAGAAGCCTTAAGAGAAATCGGATAAGGAGCTTCCAAACTACTCTTTCAAAAGAGGTCTCTCACCTACAGTCACAAATCCAGTTGGAGAAGCTGAGGTAGTCTCTGTTGTCAAAATACCTTACTCATTCTCTTATGACACCAGACCATTCTTGATTTATACACAAATTACTGGACTCACCCACATTATTGTCATTGGGAATGGTAAGGAAGAGGAGATAGCCGCTGGAGAGATCACGTGGAGAAAGAGGCATGGGCAAGGAACCCTGATGATTGCTGCTAGCAAAGCTTGCTTTTTGACTCCTCATTGTCAAATAGGGTTGTTCAGCTGATGAAAACCAGCTGGGCCTTCAGACACTTCGGGAAGCAATAAGGTCCACATGCTGAAGGCTGACAAGAAGCAAAGGTGCTAATTACTGGCTTGTAGGTAAAAAAGCTCCACCTGCACACTATAGCGTCTGGACCTTCATTTTCCCAGGACCAGGAAAACTCTAATTTAAACAACCTGTCCCACTCCTTCTTCTTTTATGAGGGAAAATTTGAATTTTAAGGCAGATTGTGGCCCTGAGTGACAGAAAAACTATGCAGCCAGGTTTGCACATTGAACAGATTTAAGAATCAAACAGCTTCTATCTAGAGAGATTAGCTGACATGTAGCATGGGACCAGCAGTGTCCCTCATTATAGCATCAGCCTGAACAGAAATGGATTCTGAAAATCTTTAGTCTCCTGTAAAAAAAAAAATTGCTAAAGTCCCACAGCCTCAGCAGATGGGCCTGATTCCCAGATGATGTAAATCAGCTGTGGATCCCAGTATGAGACTATGGACTTTGACACCCTCTAGCTTACTGCTGCTGATGGAACTTGTTCTGTTGCTGATATGCGAGGGTCAATTTGTTTGCTTGCTTTCACAAACAACACATGGTTACTGAAGAACCTACAGAAGCCAGGAATATGATAGACCTTCCCTCCATCTTTACTATTATGTCCTATGATGTCACCATGTCACCACAGCACAATGAAACTTTGAGTCAAATGATGTGCTCCTGCTCACACTGCCTTCCTCACCCTGACCTCTTTCCACATTGTCCCATTTCCTTTCTTCGACTACCTTCTCTTGCCTTCCTTGAATTTTGTTTTGGGACAGATTTCCAGCTTCTTCATCATTTTTTTTCCTTCACAGAAGTCCCTACACCATAGGGACCCATAGATGTTTCTGAAGAAGGGACATAAGTGAAGGCATGGAACCAGATGGATGTGGATATGCCCCTGCCTCTAAGGTAGTCCTTGGAGGAAAGGTGGGATTACCTCCAGCTGGTTAGCAGGTAGCAGCACCAGTGTCCTGCTCCTGCTTCTGACACACTTTCATTCAGCAGCTCCACGTGATGGGGAAGGCAGCAGAGAAAACATGTTTGTAGGATGTGCCTGTCTAAAATCAGCAGAGCAGCTCTCTCCCTGTCAACTTGTACCCAGCTTCCTGTTCTGATGCACGATTCCCCAACTGCTATTTAATCCCAGTTTGGCTCTAAAAGATTACAAAATGCACTTTTGGCAGTGGCTTTGAGATTCCTAGGCACAAAAACTCATTTTTGGGAAGATGCCTAATTCTAATAAAGCTCTTCAGGAGAAATGTTTTATAACTACAGCTACTATGACCGCTTACTGCATTTAAGCACCGACATTGGAAAGAAAATGTTATGAGATGGATTGGTACACACTTTTCTGGGAATGATTTAGTAGTACTATTGTCATCAGAAAGACTACCAGACTGTGGAATGGTGTGGCCCCTGGACAAGATTAGACATGAGGCTCAAGTTGAAACAGTTCTTGACTTTCAGTGAATTATGCCCAATCACAACTAAAAATACAATAATAGGAGATTTGGAAATAACAAGTGCCACCAAATAATTTCTCAGATACCATTAACTTGGAGATGCTGCTACAATATAGTATTTCAGACCTAAGGAATCATATAGAGTAGATCTCTCCAGAGTCTGCAATACTCAGAAATGCAGCCTCTGAAACTAGAGTAAAATATAAGATTTTAAAGAAGGTAAAATTAAACATCTACAGTCATATTTGTGATACAATCCTAAAAAATTGGGGAATAGGAAGATATATGATATTAGAACACTACTCCATGGTTTCTAGTTGCATCAGAAATTCCATCTGGTTATTTTCAGCTTGAAGGTGGTGGTAACGGAGGATGTCTTCCTTTTATTTAATTCATATATATTTTTTAAAGAGGTGTCACACCAAGAAGAATTTCCTCCGATGTTCCTGAGTGTATGGGAAAGATTCTTCCGCAAAATTAATGTAAGAAGTAGCAGGGGACATGCCCTGGATTCAGCACACAGCTCCCTGGGGGAATATACACAGAAAGATCCCACAAGCAGTAAGTAGACTCAAGATGAGCAGTTGCTTCATTTGATAGTTTGCAAAGTCCATTGCATATTCTGAATGTTGCTGTAAGCCAAGGGGTGCTTTTTAATCAATTAGCAAGATCTCAGAGGATTTCTCAGAAGCATAGCAGTGATAAACAGACCTCTGATTAGGAAGTATCCTGTTAAAACCCTTGGAAAGCAAATGTTTCATGTCCTAGCTTCCTCATGGTTGCACAGTAAACACAGAATGTAAATCCACAAAGATTCTACCAAGATAGCCATAGGCAAACTAATTTTTTCCTTCCCAGAAAAATCGGACTACTGATCCCTCAAAGACATGAGGCATGAGCTTCAAATAAAACAAGAGGTTAGCAAAAGATAATTTCAATGTTAAAAAGATTGGATCTAATGCACTCAGATGCTAGACCATGTAAGACTGTAAAATGCATACAACTTTTTAAATACATCACAAATTGACTAATTAAATCTTGGAACCACTGACAGGTATTATTAGAAAGATGTCTCTGAGGTGAGACAAAAGAAGACTGGGAAAGGACAACAGCAGCATCTATCTTTAAAAAAAGAGGCACAAGTGGAAAAGGGCAATTGTTACACCACAGCTCCAGGTTGCCAGCAAAATGCTAAAACAAATAATCAACAAACCATCTGTAAATACCTAGAAAATAAACAACGCGATAAGCACGAGCCAGTTTACATTTGCCAGAACAAACTGTGCAAAATCAAAGCAATTCCTCCAACCACATAACAGAACTTGTGGATAAAGAAGTCAGTTGTTGTATAGCTCATCTTAAGAAACGTACCAGACAGTATGATATGATGTGCTCAGGGAAACTGATGGAAACACGGACTAGGTGAAAGGAAAATACAATTCTGTTTTCAGGAGGGCCCTACCCATGGTTAAAAGTTGCTGTCTACATCAAGTATCACTCAGTATTTTCACTAAAGATCTGGGGGGGGAATAAATTAAAATATCAAAAAAACCTTTTCATCAGATTTGAAGATGACACCAAGACAAACTCTTAACGTACTCAAGGACAGAAATGACACCATAATCCTCCTACATGGTGTCAGGAAGCCACAGGACACTGCCCACCCCACAAGAGGAGAGGACTATTTATCACCTCTGTACAGAGCTAAACTGCTGCATGAAGAACTGAGAGAGATGTTCAGCTGACACACAGGAGTAGGCTGCTGTCTCACTTTGGGGTCAGGGCAGCTGCTTAGACCTGTAACAGATGCTCTCTGTTAACCCCTCTCCCTCCCTAGAGGGGAAGGGAAAGGGAATAAGGGAGAGAGACTCAGCCATTAGAAAAGGGAACTGGAACAGCTTAAATGAAAATAATAGTAATAATAATTAAAATAGAGTCTATCCATATATGTATATAAACCCAGTATCAAACCCAACCCCCCTGATGGTAATTACATCACCACCACCACTGATGCTGTAGGCCAGGCACTGGGAGAGTCCCAGACTGGGTCCCACAGCAGACGGGAGCTGTGTTCAGGAGCTGGATTCTGGTACTGGTTTCAGGAACACACAGCTTGGGATTGAAGGCAAAAGGGACAGAGTCCTCCTGGGATGCTCCGAGGAAGAAACCAGAAGACCCAAACTGAGCTGAGCAAGACACAGCAAAGTGGGGCAAGACCCTCCTGAGGGGACCCTAAACTTTATACCAAATGTGCTGCCTATGGGCTGGGAGCCCTCACTGGCCAGTCTGGGGTCACCTGTCCTGGCCGCTCCTCCCTGCAGGTTTGGCCTTTTACTTTCTGCACCCCCAAGCATGAGGCACAAGACCCAGTGACCTTGGTCTGCACACCAATACCTGGTATTAACTCTAAACACGAGGTGTTGTCACTGCCAGGAGCAGCCACTGGCTGCAGACAGGGCAGGGAGTGAGAAGAACTGAGCTGGGAAGGAAAATCACTGAACAGAATTGGTTCTGTTCTCACTCAAACCAGGACACCTGGAAAAGAAGACACTCAGTCTGCAAGAAATGAGATTCTCTCTTCCCCTTTCAAAGCTTGCGAGGCCTCAGCTACTGTATCTGGGTAAAAATATTGAGCATTGGAGACTCCACAGGAGAACTACAGATTAAAAAGTCTAGAAAATAGGCCTTAGAGGAAAGATTGAAAGATTTGAGGTTGTTTACTGAAGAGAACAGAGGGGACACGGTAATTGTCTTAAAATATACAAAAAAAAGCTGCAAAGCGAAAGAAGGTGTTTTCCATGCCCTTGGTATATAGGACTAGATTAATGGAAGGATTTACCCTAGGCATTAGCAAAGGCTTCCTAATAGTATGAACAGTGAAGGTCTGGAGTAAACACATGAAGAGACTGTGGCTTCTTCATCATGAAACATTTTTTAGAAGTGATCAAACGCGTGTAAATCATGATGTGACTGTGGTTGATAATCTGTCCTTGTCCATCATTTTGAAGTCCTCTTTATTCCCGTGATCCTATGAAACCACAGTCCACAGAAAATTGATTGCCTCTGAGGTCATGGTCTCTAGACCCCTACAAACAGTGCATCTCTGTAGTACAGGTCTCAAATAAAAGTTTAATGGCAAGGGCAGACAGTGGTCAACAAAAAAATGTGAGGTTTGGCAGTGGTCAGTTAGCTGAAAGACCTTGGAGATCCTGGCACAGGCCCTACCTTGAAGTCTGAACTCATTTTACATCCCACCTTTATTCAGTCAGAATCTCACTGAAATATGGGGGGAAAAAAAAGAAAAAACTTCCCCACTCTTTTTCTTCTTTTAAACTCAAGGAAACCGGGAAATTCTCCCATTTTTTTGCCAGCAGTACACTGGTGTCCCCCCCACACACACACAGCTAAGGTGGAGTAACTTTAACCACCCAAGATGTATAATTATCACCCTGAAATGCACTGCCTGGAATGCATTATTGCTGTCATGAAATGGACTTCGTTCACAGTAAGAAAACAGCCCCACAGATTTACTGGACATTATTGTCGGGGCTGTGACATCAAGGGCAGCCAATCCAAGTAAGCCCAGCACTCACAAACCATTTTGTGCTTTTAAGTAATTACCAACAAAAAAAACCCAAAACTCGAGGACTGTGTACTTTTAGGTAGTCCAGTTGATTTGTCAGCCAGCCCTTTGTATGCCAAAGGGGTCTGCCTGGTGCCGTGAGGCTAACTGGGAGAGCATGAAGACGAGGGGTTCTCAGTTTTGGTTCTGCATTTCTGCACTGCTGAAGCAGAAGGTCACATGCAGAAGAAAACCACTGCAGTCCATGATATCTGCTGATGGAGAATGAATCCTCGTGCTGTTTGGACACTTAAAAAGTATCAAACTGCAGCTGTGCTCAAAGAAAGGGAAAGGACTCCCAGATACTCCTGCTGCAGCCCCAACCACAGCAACCCCCAGCAGGCAGGCAGTGGTTGCGGGTGTCTCTGTAACACCAAACCTGGGCTGACAGAGACACTCTGAGCAATATCTCGGAAAGGTTCCAGCTCACCAGCACCAGACAGACCTCACCACACATTAGGATCTGGCTAACTTTTAGAGGCATGACACATTGTGGCAGGTTGGCATCCGGCGGTTCAAATGCACCTGCTTACAATTAGTTACGAGAAATTCCACATAAAATACCTCATTGCTTGGATCAGGGTACCTTGGTCACATACTTATTTTAACCCTTTCAGTATCCTAGTTTTATTAGACACAGAAGTTTCCTTTAACTTTCCTTGACCTTTTCTTTGCCAGGGCTTCCCTTTTAAGAGTACAATTTAAGGACCCGATACTGAGGACAAAAGAGAAAAGCTCATTAACAGTAGAGCAGGAGAGTGAATTGGACTGTCTGAGGACAATTAAATAGAACCCACTGAATGTACTCTGTGATTCTAAGCAGAAATGGATTCACTCCTTATATGGAGTAAATACTCTTCCAAAAACATACAATAGCGTTTCCTTGTACTACTAATTATGTCAATAAAACAACTGTTTGGAGAGGAAATGAAGAAACACCAGAAATCACCTGGTCGCCCAATACACGTGCATTATTGAGCTGTAAACTTCTATTTTTCGATACCACTACCACATTCTGCTGCTACACTGATATTTTTAATGCCTCGCAATATGAACTTTAAGAGGGACAGATTGCCTGGTTTATATACTATTGTGGGAAATGGAGATTTTTTACTGGGACAAAATAATGAACTATCAAACTAGCATGCTGTAATTGTAGCTAATAAATAGTCACAAAATCCTGTTAACTACAAAGGCCTGAGGCAAAAATGTATTTATTTCAGGAAAATAAGAAGTACATTAATTTGGGATAGGATGCACCTGGAGGAAGTTTAGATCTCACTGCTGGCCCAAACCAAATGTGAAGGATGTCTGGAGCCAGTTCCATATATTCCATCTTGCTTCTATCTCCATAACATGATGGAATAGGAAAAGCCAAACTCCAGATCCAAGAATACAGAATATTTCAAGGATTAAAATAAACCTTTTTTCTTCTTCAATGAATCATAGAACAGCCTTATAGTCAACATGGCACAAAGTAGATGCAAACGTAAGCACATGAAACTTAACTCTCTTCATCCACTTTGTATTTCTTTTCACAATACTGCCTTCACATCCCAAACTCTGTTATTCTTTCAAAATAATATAAGATTAATGCTCACCAATATCACAGCCCTATAGCAGCAAGAGATAATAAAGATTGAATACCAGCTTTTCAAAAAGCCCTTCCTACCTGATTAAAAGTGGCTAAGGAAATTTATTATTACAAAAACATTTGTGCTGCTGGTCTCCATTGTTTTTCAGTTTAAGTTCTAAATAAAAAGAATATGACATTTAGACTGAATGGGCACTTAGAATTCAACATGTTGACAATGAAATCAACTCTTTCTTGTAAAACCAATGGATTAAACCCAAATTATATTGCAACAATCTTTTTTTTTTTTTTAAAGAATCATTAAGGTCAAAATGTGTTATGCTTATCCTCCCCTACTCTAGCTGGCAACCCTCCTGCTTCCTTTCTCCAACTGGAGGGGAAGGTGAGAGGCTGCTTTGCATTGTCTGGCAGGGGACGTTTGTCTCACGGGAGAGAAAATGCCTTCCTACAGACTACAAAAAAAGTCTCAGTAGACAGGATATACAGCACACTCCATGTAAACTTCATTTTGATGTAATTAAGTGAGACTCGCGAGGCACATCACTTTATGTGTTACTAAGTTTGCTCTGGCATACTCCAGGAGCTAAACCCATCTGGGGCCAGAGAGCAAGGAAAAAGCTGAAGATTGCAGACTTCCGAGTGCAAAACCACCTGGTAAATTTTAGATGCTTAAACCAAAGTGTAACATATAAAGACACAGAATGTTTTAGGGCGTGTGGTTCTCAATGGCATCAGTGTCAGAGAAGCTATCTGATACACTAAGGTATTGATAGATCTATAGAGGAACATGTAAGGAGCAGTGGAAAGGACAGAGGTCCTTTACAATCTCACACAGCAAGAGGGTTAATCCAGAAAACATCTCTGACACTTCAGAAAACTTTCAAACTAGTAAAAAAAAAATTTAAGAATCTCTGTTGCAGTGTACCAGAGGAAGGGAACAAGAAAACTCCTGTCCACAGGTTTAATCAGTTCAAACTGATTCAAACAGTATTTTTGCATATCTAGTGCACATAAGCCAGATTCACTTAGAGTATGTGTACATATACATATATATAGTTCTCATAAAAGTCAGTGGGAGTCGTGGTCTCACAAAAGGGGCACAGACTTCTGACTTAAAGCACTTTAGCTATGAAAATTAAAGAGAACTTATCTTTTCACTAGTCTCTTGAGGTGCCTCTGTTTCCTCTTCAGTAGCTCAGGTAAAACAAACAAACAAAAATCAATAGAACAGCTCTGTGATGTTTCATAAAACTTCTTGACATAGATCAGGTTTCAACAAGTTGTTTGCTACTCCAGCAAAGATTTATGCCAACAAAAGCCAACTTGGGTCTTCAACATAACCCAAATCCCTCTATATTTAGTTGAGCTTCGAGAATTCAGTATCACATTCATGTGAATCTAATAGCTGAAGTGATGGAATCTATAACTTATATTTCTCTCCCTATAATTCTTGTTGACTTGACATAGTACCACTCCCTCCTAACATATTCTTATTTCCCCAAAGCTTGAAATTCTAGTGAGAGCTGTAACAGTGTCTCTGTCCAACAGCTTTCTGATTGCTCCCTCTTCATATAATGATTTTCCTGATTTCTGTGCTTCCTTGACAGCTCTTTCTCATTACACAGCTTTCCCTACCTCATTACTCAATATCCTATCCTACCCTATGTTGTCCTTGCATACAGAGACCTCAACCTCTCCCCTTTCAAGTCTCAGTAGGAGCCCATGACTCATTTTTATTTTCCCTCCCCAAGAACCACGACTTTCCCAGGTGCATTTCTTAAGGGAGAAAGCAAATGTTTGCTTCAGCAAAAAGATCTTTCAGGTGAGTGCACACTGAGGCAACAGACAAGCAGCACGGAGGAACCAGCTTTACCTTTCCCATTGTTTACTTATTCCCAACTCTAATTCCCTTCATAGGCTGCATCACCAATTCCTCTTGTTTTTCACAGTTGGCCTCTGCTTTCTTACATACTCTTCCCTCTTAATTTTAGCATGCTTAGGAGAAGCAAATCACCCTAAAGAAAATCCTCAGGGAAAGTCCTTATGCAGCTATGAAGTGCATAAAGAGGAGCTTGTTTCCTCAGCTTATTTACGAGTAGAAACCTTGCCAAGCTATAGAGAGCAGGAGTGTTACTACTTGATTATGGACAGCTGCTTCACACTGTTACAAAAGTCAGTTTTGCTGAATGTTTGAATTTTGGCTGGTTTTTTTCATAACTGTTCTGTAAGTGCCTGTGAAACCTTCCAACCAAACAGCTTAACAAATGGCATTTACCATCCTTCTTTTCCTAGAGGAGTCACTGTTGTGTGTTCTCCTTATAGCAGACCTGGTGCACAAAGTGGGGATCAGTGGTTCCACTGCATCATTTTTGTTCTCCTTTTACTTGTGCTGGGGCATCAAGATTGTTCTGCCCTCCCTGCCTGGTCCCTTCTCTGATCTCTCCTTCATTGGCAGCAAGAGTCTTGCCATCCAATTCCTAGTGTGTCACAGAGGGATTTATTGTCAAAGGTGCTTAATTTCCTGTCTCCTGTTTTGGTGGATCTTCCTAGAAATCACTATGGTCAGATCAGCACAGTGTGAACTTGTTCCCCCGTCAAGCTTCCTGTTGTGATGGAGCTCCAATACAAGCAAGAGCAATGGAGCAATTTCTTACCTGGTATCATCAAATAAGATCATTCCTCCACACCAAATTCTTGTAGAGGTTGAACTTTAACCTTATCTAAAGAACTCCCTGCTCACTGCAGGAAGGTTGCAGTAGATGACCTTTAAAGGTCCCTTCCAACTCAAACCATTCTACCATTCTGTGAATTTACAGGGATTTCCACTACAAACTGAGAAAAATTTGATCTCCATCATTCCATCTAAAATTGGCATAAGTACTAATTTAATACTAATTTCTCCAGGCTTTATAGATGGCTCCTGAAAAGCACGAGACTTGGCAGAAGTGTAAAAGAGAGGACCATGAAGCGGAAAGGAAAAGGGAAGGAGGAGAGGAGGCCCACTGTAAGAACAGCTGGAGAAAGAGAAACCCTTCAACTGCGTCAGGGCGGCCGTGCTGGCTGCCTCCAGCCTTCTCCTCGGAGTCCACGCAGGTGCCGATTCCACCAGTGCACTGTGACCTGTGGGCTGATGGCACAAGTGATGATGAATCACATGCTGTAGCCAGTGCTGGCCAGTGACCTCCAGGTGGGAGCCCTGCCCAAGTCAGGGGTCCTTCGGCGGCCACCAGAGCCCAGCGCAGATGCAGGTGGCAGAAGGAGATGGATGAAATATATCTTGCTGGAGGTGTGAGGTATGCTGTGTTCCCACACACAGCCTCTGCCTCTCGGTCAAAACCCAGGTTGGATACACCACTTTTCTTCAGCAGGTTTATGAAGCACATTAGGAAGGAGGTCAGTGCTATTCCTTATATGTCAGACTGGGAAAACACGGCGTGGGTGAATCCAGAGACTGAGATCACCCAGGAAATATCTGTCAAGGCCAGAAATTGAAACCAGTTGTAGCCTGGTGCCCACATATGGCTTTGGTACAAGATTACCCATTCTGGCCTGTCATGCAGAAGAACAGAAATTTTACAAGCAACCTTTCCTAACAAGATTTTTTTTTTTTTTCTATTATTATTCCTCCTCTTAAAATAATCCTGCCATTAAAACACAAGTGAATTCACAGGCATAAAACTCCATTTAAATAACATTATATTGACAAAACCTGACACAAAGCCTGGAAATTCAGAGTTATGGTTGGCATTCTCTGCTGAACTCGAGTCACTGTGCCTTTTATTTTCCACATGAGCATTAGTGTCAGCCTTAAGTGTGGATTTCCTGACTTTTTCAGCCTGTGTCACAACCTTCACTTTATTTAAACACAGAATTTTTCCTGCAAAAAAACCTACTGAATAGGTCACCAGAATTACAGTGTCATTTTGCTGCCTTTAAAGATCTGGCAAATAAACTGAGACACAATATCACTCTTAATCCAAAGGCCTAACCAAACCCAGTCCTAAATTTTCTGTCTTTATGAAGAAGAAATAAAGATGGTCTGTGGGTTTACTTAAATAAATAAATAAAGTTCCTATGTTTTTAGTCTTTCTGTCCAGGACTGGAAGAAGAAAATAGAAAACAAGCAAAAGGTCTTCTCACATTGCCTTGTTCTGCTTTTGCAAAGGCAGGAAGGGCAGGCAGCTCAGTCGTGGCCATAAACAGCATTTGCTCAGATATATCTGATAAACCCCCTGAAATTGTTGCCAGGACCTCCACTGAATTTTTAGCCGTGATGAACCAGCCAAGCAATTACAGTTCCTGAGGCATGCAAAAGAGAGACGTGGAGTCAATATGAGCAGCAGAGTAATTAGTACGGGGGAGGAACACAGGCATTTTCCTGGGAAATAAGGTGATGGGCAGTCAGGCCACAGGTTGGCTGCTTGGTCCTGCAAAACCAAATCTGGATCATGCACGTGGCCGATAGAATTCATCCATTCATCGGCCCTATGATGCACCACCAGTATATCTGTAGTGTCTTCTCTTTAAAGCTTCCTCATGCCAAATACCCTAAGTCTGACAATTGGTCTATATTCTACCAATTAAAAGACATGTGTGCTGTGACTGCTCAGCTGCATCTGTACAGGGCTGAAGACATCCATGGGGCTTTTCTGCTTATTGCTTCACTGAGCCCTCTCCCCAGTCTGACCTACAACCCAGGAGACACAGGGATCATCTTCTCCTTCAGCAGAAGCTGACCTTACATACAAGCTTCTCTCCCTGTGCGAGCCAAAAGTCTGGTCCAGAGAGCTGGGGGGGATGAAGGAAGAGCTCAGAGAAACATCTGAATCCCCTCCACTGCTGGTGACCCTCCTGGGGTGGGCGGCATCCCCTCTTCCCTGCACTCCAACCCTCTCATGCCCCAATCCAGCCTTCTATGGCATATGTGGGTTTTAAGAGGTTGCAAGGGAAGGAGATACAAAAGCATAATCCTAAAACTCCAATCCACCCTTCCACAGTTGGATCATCCAGGTCTAAGCCATCTTTCACTAACACTGCCGTGTAAATGCAGAGGAATCAACATTCTCTTCAAATTATTCTGAATTTCACAGTACCTAAGCATGTGAAAGTTCCCAAGGAACGACACATGACTAGTCCTACTCAAACATAAGTATGGGCAAAGTTTGGACCCTTGTCCTACCTCAGGAAGTGCACGTACAGGCTGCACTTGCCTAGACTGCATCTGTACAGACTGACACAGGCAGTTAGCAACTCCTCATGGCAATTCTCCACCCCCTTTGCTCAGGTTCTGTTGTTACTGACAGATGCTAGGGCTGATTTCCCTCTGTATTAGGGCCATGTCTGAATTAAAGTTCTCATTGCTTGAGATGGTAAATAGCAATTTTTAGGTGTTATTTCAGTTTATCAGAATTTTTCTTACTGTCTAAATCTCAGCTTCTCAAAAATGTGTCTCTAGGAAGTAGCTATGTGGTAAAAAACTAGGAAGATTACATCTTTGCCTCAGACAAAGCCTGGTGTTCTAAAACAAAATAGTAGATAAAGACTTTTTCTATCACTTACGTAATTTCTGAAGTCTGTATGAGAAATTATAGGAGAGGGTCCAGTTCATATAATCCTCTTTAAGATAGAGAATAAGACAAGTCCTTACCACATATTTTACAGAGAAGATCACTATATACTGTGGCTCATTTAAGGCTTGGTAGTGGAGCTGCAATGTTGAGATCAAAGTAGTATTCAAAACCATAATCTTTTCCTTTCAAGAAGGATCTGCAGATTACTTGGTGTTTGCTGGGTGCACATAAACAACTAGCTTCATGAAACCTCATCATTCAGTAGTCTTGAGACAATGCTACGTTCTTACAAAGCGTGGCTGTGACAACTCGTTATTATAATGGAAAGCTAAACTAACACATCCTTAGGCCTGAACACTGAAAGGTCCTTTCCCAGTTTAGGATCACATTCTGTCTTATACAAAGAACAAAAAGAAAAGAGGCACTGTAAAGCCAAAAGTGAAAAACACACCCCAAAGGAAGGACAGCATAGACTCAGGCTTATGCATGTCTACAACACGTCCCAGTATGGAGATCTGTAGGTTCACTAACACGCTCTCGAAGGCAAAGAGGCCAAACACCTCCTTGCACCTCAGTTGTTTCAGTGCGAGAGAGGCGGGCACGGCTGCTGGGACTAGAGCTGTCCCTGGGGTTTGCAGCCACCCTTGTCTCCCCAGCTACAGAAACGTGCAGCACAGAGCTGGGCTGACTCTGCTGGCAGTGGTGAGGAGGTGGAGGGAATAAGCAGCCAGAGCCGTGCACAGAGCACAGTTTCACAAGATCTCAAGACTTCATTCTGGACCAAACCAGGGATATCAGTACCCAACTCCCCCCTGTGTAGTGAGAAAGCAGGCATCTGATTCTCTCCATGGGTATGGCCTCATCCCCAGGATGTTAATATAGGGTTTATCAACATTATCAGCTTCACTTCTCTATTAGTGCTTAGGCTCAACTGTGTAGAGTCTCTTTTTTCCTGCTATGTCCTTCTTTTCTTTTTTATAAGCAATTAAAAGGGAGTAAGATTATCATACCACTAGTTCCCATAATCATTTCCTCAGTATGAATATGTAACTACACACAGAATCGAGCAGCACATTGAACCACCCACACTGAGGGCCCAAAAATGGCACAAGCAGAGGAACAAAAAGCCAAAGCCCACTGTACCCCCCAAGGCAGAACACAGTGCTATACAAGCACTTCTCACCTGGCACAACAGCAGCTCCAACTTGAACAGTGAGGATGGGCAGAGAGACCCTAGCAAGAACAAGCCTCCCTGCCTTGTAATGCTGCCTTAAAAAGTGATATTTGAGTTCTCTCACCTGTAAGGGCTGGGAATCCACTGGCTGAGCAGCAGATAAGACCAGTCAGTCAAATTCCAACCACCTGTGGGACTAGGTGGGAGCAAAGGCCAGTGGTGTAACCCCAGCCCCAGCCGCCCTCTAGCACCCCGACACTCTTCCCACATCAGGAGACCCATTGGCACCCAGCAAGGGAGGCTCCAAACCATAGGTTCTTGACTTGGAAAATTAAAAAGCATCAGAAGGTTTTTAATTTGCAGGATAGTTCTTTTCCTCAATACACAACATTGTGAAATCCAGTTTCATGCTTTTGGGATTAGTAACCCACATGCAGTGCTTGTTCCTACAATTACATCGCAAAGACTTAAGTTCATGATGCAGAAACATACATGTTAGAACACAGGGGCTGTTCCCAAAAAGGTTAAAAAAAAACCCAAAACCAAACCTATCTATTTTTTCTCACATCCAGAAACTTTGACATCATATACGTGTATGTGTAAGAGATTAAGCAAAATGCCAAAAGTAACAGTTTCAATTGGATTTCACTGCGCTGTGTTGAGGTTGTCCTCTGTTATTTTTGGTATAGCTCTTAATGAGCTGAGCAACCATGCCAGTCTAATAAGCATTTCTTTATTTTAGAAAAAAAAAATAGTTCTTTAAAAAAATCACAAATCATTCTGAAGAAGGAATGGCATCAAAGACTCAGTTACAGAGCAGAACTTTCTTTTCGTGCTCAGGTTCATGTGGGTAAGAGGGTTATGTTGCTGACCTCCCTAACATTTCCTTTTTTTCCTTCTCTTTTCTTCCTCTGGATTTCCGCAAAGCATGAACTGTAATTTTAATGGTCTGGAACTAGAAGTTTCAGGGGGTGGAGTTGAAGAAAATGGGACAGAGGAAAAATAATTTCACACTTAATACCTGATAGGGTGGGTCATTTTTGCAGAAAGAAATATGATTTTTATTCTTTTTTAAAATTTCTTCACTAAGTAAAATACATTTGTCCCATGTTTCTTACACCTCATTCAGACATGAATGTGTCCTTTCTTCACGTACACTGGAGAAAGATGTCTTCACTTTGGACAAGACTAAGTTAGACAAATAAGAAAGAGATTCTCTAAGCATGAAATTGCTTAACAAAATTGGCATATTTCATAACAGAAATGAAAAATCAAAAAGACCTCTCCATGTCTCTGCTTGAATTCTTTGTCTAAATGAGTGCCACATGTCAGGGCTTCTCATGGAGAAAGGGGAATTTTTCTTCCCGAATCTCACATATGGTGCATAGTCTAAATCAGATGGAGATAAAAATGCAACCAAACTATGCACAGTTTCATTATGTAGGCTCTTAGAATATGAATGCTGCCTGTTTATCAGAAAAAGTAAATTTTTTGTGGGGTTTTTTTTGGTTTTGTTTTTGTTGTTGTTGTTGTTGTTTTGTTTGTTTGTTTTTGTTTGGTTTTGGTTTTGGTTTTTTTAAGTAGAATACTCCATTCACAGCAGGTAGTCCCAGTCTTTCCCAGTAAGAACATTAGTGGTGAGGTAGAATGTAATCTCATTAAAGCATGATTAAATTCTACTTCAGATGCTTTTCCATGTGCTGTGAGTGCTAGGCACCACAAGAGTTGAAAAATCCATAAAGAGTTTGTTTTCAATACCTCAGAAACCTTGCTTTCAAGGGCCTTTGCTGTATCAATGCAAGGATGATACTCTGCAACTGGATGCCTTGGATACAGGACCTCATGAATAAAAGACAGCAGGATTAGGTCCCAAACCTCTCTGCTTACCTCCTTAAACAGCTCCTCCACAGAGTCTTGAAGGTTCCTGATGGGCTTAAATCCCTTGTTTAAAAATACAAAAAAGTCAGTAAAGCTGAAGAATGTTCTTTTTTTCTGATCAGTGTTTGAAAAGCAAGACTATATAACTAAGACCATATTACCTTAAAATCCTCACAAGTAAAGACAATAACATAGATCTTTGTAAATAAAATCAAATTCCCTATTCCTTCAGAGCTAACCATACAAAAAAAACCAAAAACAAACCCAAAAAACAAAAACCAAAACCCATGATTAACTCTTGTTTAATAAATTACTTTTTCTACTTAGCCTGCTTTTCAGTCTTCCAGGAATAGCCTGGCATATGCTCGAGTGTCTGTTATAAATGGAGATTAATAAAGCTTCTGTTTTAAAGGAGTTTAATAAAGTCCAGAACAAATTAAACCCGAAGTAGCACAACAAAAAGCCTATTAATATTGCTACACCAGGGACCTTTTAAAGGCACACAGCTTTGGTGTATTCCAAGTTTCATCTCTCACAGTACCTTGAACAGGATGTGTGGGTTGAAAAGGTTTCACAATGTGTCTGGTTCTCAGTAAATCAGTCATTAACTTTTTGAGTTAGTTTTCACTGAAATCATCAAATAATCATTGTTCCCAATTTGATGGCTAGAGGATTTCATTCCCTTATTAGATGTGTATTACAGGACACAGAATGACACACGCTGGGTTTTGTTTGATCTACATCTACAGAGTAAGGTAGTAAGTTTAATCATTCTAATAATAACCCTCACAGTTAGGAAAAGTTTCTGCCATGGTGCAGCACTTACACCCTCTTGGACCACCCAAAATAATTCCTTTTACCATGAAAAGGTAATATTACTTTCAGTTCAGTCATTTGTTACTTGGGGAGTCAAAGAATAGAGTAGGAGGTAGAATACATCCCTGAGATGAGCAAAAGGAGAAGTGGAGCAGCAATCCAGCCATGTTCATTTTAATTATCTAGTAATATTTAGGGCACTTTACTGAATTTGAGATGAAGAACAATTACATGAATCAAAATGCTGAGCTAGTTAGCTACTTAGTTTGCATTTTCAAAAAGCTGAACGTATTTATTAAAATTTAATTAAAGTTCAAAACAACAAAACATAGAAAATAACTTTCAAACATAAGTAATCATTCACAAATAGCAACAATCATGTAAAGGATGCAAAGGCAAATATGTCTATATCATAGAATTAGTTTATTAACTCAGCAAAAAAAGTATCCCATGCATAACCCAAGCAGTGTTATGTCAGCTGGCTCCTTACTGTCGGGTATCTGGGGCTCAATCCACAAACGGGTGTAGCTATGGCTAACTTTGGAGGCCAGTGTTAACTCCACTGTACCAGCAGGTCTGAGTTAGTTGCCTTACATCCCTCCCACCATGAGCAGGAAAACAGGCAGTTTGGAGCAAGGCTCACAGGGCAGCAGCAGGGGTGCCCATGGAGACAAAATGCATTAAGGAAGGAAGGAGCACGTCTGCTGTCCTGCCTCTCTCCTCAGCCTAAAAGCACTGAGGCAGGCACCCGTGGTAAATTAAGTCTTCAATTTCTTACTCTAAGCACCTATAGTTTCTGCTTGTATGTGCCCAACAGTCTTATGGTTTCTCTTGACTGACAGCTGGAGGAAGCGTTAGCACAGTCCATTAGATACAAAAACCTGAGCAGCCAGCCCTCTTCCTGGGTGCTGAGACACATCCTAACTTGGAGCATGATGTTCTTCACACCTCTCGCAGCTGGGACACCAGGCAGTCCAGCAAAATACACAAGGGCAGGCAAGAAAGAAAAAGCAAGACAACACGTTACTTGTGACTTAACAGCAACAGCCGTCTCACTGGGAGAGAAAAGATGTGGATCATGGCCAGACAAGCTTATGTAACATGAATTTCTATCCTATTAGGTTCACACATACAGAAGAATACATACCTAGCTTTTATTAAATTTCACTGCTCCCCTTGGAAGCTCTTCTCAACTCCCCATTGAACTCTAGAGATTTTTCCACCCTCTGACATCTCACACTTTTAGTTATCTGGGCTTCTGGCTCCTTCTCCCTCTCATCATTATTGCACTTTGAATAAGAAGGACAAGTCACTCACTCCAGGTTGTCCCCTTCTTTGCACCTCTCACGTGAACCCCTTACCTGAAGTGGGGCATCCAGCTCAGTCAGTCCCCAGCCCAGCCCTGCACACCACCATAATGTGCACCTACGTACCAACTGTGAGCTATTAGAAAGAACACAACATATATGGAATTCCTTTGCTTGCTAGGGTCAAACTTTTATCCAAATACCACATTCAGCAAAAACACTGCTCCTGGAAATCATTCTTCACATGAAACAAAAGACCCTGTTCTGCCATACTGTCTTCTTTCAGCAAAGAAAATTATATATCCTATAGGATGATAGGAAATAGGCTGGAAGAGATGTCAAAGATTATTTGCAGAGATATAAAAAAAACCCAAAAAAACTTTTCTCCTTAATGCAAGCTGGAATCACTTTTATCTGAGCTAATCCTGATAAGATGTGAGTGCAACCTATTCCACAACACCTCCAGTATACCAATTCTGCAGACTTCCTCAATCTTTTATTTAAGACATTCATTATCTTTACAACTGGGAAATTATTCTGAATGTATTGCTTAACTCACTCTGGAGTACAGTTTATTCTCTTCCCTTTCTTGGTACCTTTTCTGTGTTTAAATACTGTTGTTGTAATCCTCAGTCTCATTTTACAGATAAACAAATTCAGTTTTTCCAGTCGTTCCCATATCTCAGATTCCCTACCCTAGTCTGGGTCCTTCTCGATTGCTTTAAGTCTTTTTTGGCACACAGTACCCAAAATGGTCACAACCCTCCAGCTGAGACCTTGGGAGGGGAAAGATGGAGTGGAAGAATCATTTCAAATAGGCCCACCATGAATTTGACTCACTTCACAGTGAAGTGTGTGTCTTGGTGAGTCAGGCTGGCACAATCACAGCAAGATTTTCAAAAGCTCAGCTCCTTTTTCTTTTTACAACAATGGTAGAAGATTGAGAACTTTTGGAAAAGCAGAGCCTTCAACTACACGTTAGCAGAACTGGGTAGAATCAAACTGTCATTTCCAATGAATATCCCTGAGTAAAGCATGGCCAAAGGCTGATGTCAGCTCTTATATCTGATACTACTAATCACTGAATGCACTCCTATAATTTTTAGTTGGAGGATGAATTTCAGTCTTGATCCTGCAAAAGACTGTACACACCACCTAAGCCATATTTCTGCATAGCATTACGAGGGGCCCTTTGCAATGGGATTAGTTTCTGTTATATAGAAAAAGCAGATTATTTTATGAAGGTGGAAGGGAAGACAGAAGAAATTTGGGGGTTCCCAGAAGCTATAAAATATTTTTACTTTGAACATCATTTTAGCAAAAAATAGTTCTCATAGGAAAAAAACATTCTCTCTTTGTCTAACACTTTCCAAAAAGGAATAAAACCTTTAAATGTGCTAAAAGTCTTTATACCATGGTATTCTACAAGGTTTTAAATTATAGGTTCCTGATTCTTCCATCCCTAAACAGTAGCCAAATATAATAATGTAGGGAATATAATGCCAGTATAGCAGGTTTGGAAATAATGTTGTTGTGTTTCTTAATACAGAGCACTTTCACATGCTCCCTTCTCTGTGACTTTCAAGAATGGTGATGTGGCAATGTATAGTTGGCAAGGTACCCTCCATGACAACGGTTAATTAGTAAATAAATGATCCCAGGCCCATTTCCACTGAGTGGAATAGCACAGTATGCAGGTTTAAGCTCCAAGCTGACTAATTCTAATAGTTATAAATGAAATGTTGCTTTGCTTTGATATATCCTTTAATTTCTTCCCTTGACAAGCAACAGATCCAGGATCCAGATATAGTTCTGGTTACTGCGCAGCAAGTCTTAAACTAGCAATAGCTAATGAAACTACTTGAGATGGGTAAAACAATTCATAGGTTTCCAAATTATTTTAGAGAACACACTACTTTTAGAGAACAAACTAAAGCTGTTTATTCACAGATCTTCCTAAGGAGCCAGGACTGTCCCCCTGTCCCAGCCTGTAGTAAACCTACACAGAGAATACTCCTGCACATCCTGATCCTGACGTCAAGCACTGAGGGAGCTCACGCAGGGACTCACCACATCATGTGGTCATTTCCAGCAGGAATTTATGCTTTCCTCCTTGACTTTGCCCTAAGGCAGAGTAGGAACACTCACATGGCCAGTTACAAATGGGAGGCAATTTAAGGAGTTAGTACTCTGCAGAAACACCCAGGGGAGATCCCTTAACACAACCGTGTGGGGGGATTCATCGGGCAGAGCTTGCTGGACGCTGCCATGAATTTTGCACGTTTGCTATGAGGGCAAATGCACGCTGCCACCTGGGGAAGAAAGGCTCACCCAGAAGTCTTGGATCAGAAGTCTCTGTTGGACTCCCTGCTCCACTCAAAGCCATCTGCATGACCTGGGCAATCCATCAACATTTACCTCACCCCATAGAACCTGTCTGTTCCTCTCTCTCCCTTTAAGGGGACTGTCTTTGGTATCGTGCTGATACAAGACTACCTCAGGTAGAATGCTGACACAAGCCTTCTATTTTAATAACTTAAACAGCAAAATCCCCTGTGATTTATAAATGAATGAAGTAGCTAGTGGCCTTTTTTAAATTGCTAAGCATGCTATCTAGGTCATTTAAGCTTCATCACAGATTCTAGGTCAAGATTTTCACATGCTAAGGGAATTCCTATGTCTTATTCCTGTCTTGTTGCTCTGGTCTCTAATAAGAGAGAAATTAATGCTTCAGCCTTAGGATACCTCTGTTAAAGTCAACAGCAAAGTACAAATGCCTTAAAAAGCAGACTCCATTACTTTGTTCACCAAACTAGTTGGATGGTCAGATCCACATGCTGAACGTTGCCAACATCTTCTAAATAACAGCACTTAATAACAATGAGACCAAAATTTCTGCTTTGAACATCAGCAAAACATCAAGGTACTCAATGAAGATTCAAACCCTCTGTGAATCTCATTCAAAACACAGCATTTTCTACATGGAGAAAAAATATAATTAATCTTTAATACCAGATATCCACAGTTAAAACACAGGCCTTATTTCTACTTGATACATGTTTGACTAACTTCAAGTCATTGGATATTGCTACAACTTTCTCTGCAAGACTGGAGAGTCCAATGTTGATGATTCCCATTGCTTATGCAGGTATTTCAGAGTATCAACAAGTACCCTCTAACCTCTGTCTTGGAAATAAATTAATTCCTGCACCTCCTTTGTTATAAAACTGCTTCTGTAATGTTTCCATCTGAAACTGTCCAGTTTATCTTTGGCCTTTCTGAGTTGTGAATACTAGGACTGGATGCAGTATTGCTTTAGCAATGCTGCTCCACCAAACACAGGGGTAAGTCCCAGCTGTATTCCACCATTCACACACTTTGTTTTATCTCTTGTAGCCAAACATTAAAATGAGAGCCCATGGCCACAATGGCTTCTTTTACCACTTTCGTTCTTCCCAAGACACACCACTCAACCTCAGTGCCTTTCTGCAAGAGTGACATGTTTCTTGATGTATGACCTTAAATACAGTTGATCTAAAAAAATAGGAACTATCTTTATAATTCATAATTCACCTTTTTTTTTTTTTTTTTTTGGCACCAACAGTTATAATTAGCACTAAATTCATGGACCTTTTTGCAAACCACTGTTGAAATTGTTAATGTTAATGAACTTCCATGGGAACATTTGTCCCACAGTGATGATTTCCCAGTTCAATTTATTTCTGAGTCTTATGTTTTAATGAATTCTTCATGTATTTTACATATGACACACTAGTTTTGAATCAGTCTATCTTGTTAATAATCACTATGCCACGTGATCCCATGTCAAACAGCTTACACAAGTTTACCTATATTCCACTGACATTTATTCATTCCACTAACCTTTATTTAGGGCAACAGAGAAACATACAACCCAGCCTGAAAAACCACACCAGGAAAATCACCCACTTTTCTATGCCTCACAATATCATCAATCCAAACTGTGTAAGGAGATCAACTGAAACCAGGGAGGAAGCACATTCAGTGGCAGCTTCTGCACTGCATCTTTGCAGCACGGCTGTTTTCCCAGCAGATGCTGCTGCACGGTTTGAGGAAGGTTCAGCCAGTGATGCCACAGCAGTGCAGGGCCGATCTGTTCAGAGGTGTGACATTGCATTCCTCAGCAGGAAGCAAGGAGTAGCAGTGTGTCTGACAGAGCTGGACATTGTCCTTACCACCTGAGAGTACTGGTGACCAGCACAGGTTCAGCAGTTAGACTCTAAGGGGTCAGCACAGCACAAAGTAGTCTTAGGCCTGGAAGAGTTCAGAGGTGAATTTTCCCTCTACTCTTCAAGCTGCATGACGAGCAGATCAGCCAGACCCTGTGAGCTGACACTGTGTGCCCATTTGTTCAATGTCCTTTGTATCTCTTACTTCCCAAGTCCCTCCACACTACCCCTGAGAAATGTCTTCATTTTAACAGGATTTTTCAAGACATTCAGGTGCCAAAGCCACTCAGAATTTTGGTCATCTTGCTGATGCACTCAAACTCTCAACACCACTACAAGGAATATACAAAAAAGTATCAAAAACTGCACCCTTAGTCTCTGAGATAAATAAAATGCAGTAAAGAAAGTCTAGTAGAAAAGGAAAAAGCAAAAGCAAGGTGAAGAATAAAGTAATGGAGCACAGACCTTTAGAACAGAGGAGTGAGATGTAGTCATATAGACATCCCAGAAAAGTCAAGCTCCACACCCAGGACGGGAAGTGTCTGTCACCTATAGACCATGCATGAGTGCAGATACCAGTAGAGATCAATAAGCATTAAAGGAGAATTTTGTGTGATTTTTTTAAAGTTAAAAAAACATATGGAGTTCAAGACCAGATTCATGTTTTATGGGGAGAGATGTAGTTTATCAGTCTAGTAGATTATGGCTTACCCCTCATTTCTCTGTCACAGTGCTGCATTCAAACTCATGTTCTAGGGGGATTAGAGTTCACAATGCTCAATTTCACCCTTTATATATAAATGTGTGTGTTGTTTCCTGGACAATAGGCTGGTCAGTGCTAGCTGGAGCACACAGAGTGCCTGGGTAAATACTCAGGGCGGTGGAGTTCAAAAAGTAGCATGAATTTACTCTGCCAGCTCCTTGACAGGTCTCACAAAGAGGCTAATGCTGTTACCAGCTTCAGCTGCTTCCACCATCCCCCTCATCACTGTACTCCTGCAGAGCAGACCTGCTGGGGGGAACATGTGCCTGAGCTTCAGCTTCCTCAGTTTACACATCTGCAATAACAACATACTTGTGCAACCACAATTAACATCCACGTGGGTCTACTGAGATGATATTTGAATGTAGAAAAGAGCAGCTCGTGGGAAGGACGTCCAGAATTGATCCCACCATGACCTAATTCTGAAATTACCCCAAGCAGAATAACAGTCTAACATCCAAGGCCCTGACGTAATGGCTAAACTGTGGCTGAAACACCAAACTCCTCCTCTGCAGGTACAAACGACTGGCCTCACAGCACACGTCTAACAGTCGAGCGGCCACGAATTTCACACGCGCAGTTAAGAGCGCTGAAACGTGCTGGCCTCTCTCCACCTCTTGAAAAATGGATACCGAGCACCTGAACCTTACTCAGAGTATTAAGGCATGAAGGAAGAAAGAGAATCATGGATAAAACTAGGTGAGGCTTTAGCTGCGCAGTCGGAAATTAATTCTCTTTTTCCGTGTTCAGGGAGCCTTGACAGCACACACCTATTGGAGAGAAAGACTTCCCTCAGAATGGAAAAATAGATGCATTAGCAAGTCCTCATCACATCTGCCTGTGAGACCTGTCCAGGCTTTCTGAAAATTGCTTGTGTCCAGTGACCACCTCCCCATGGCTGATCTTGGCAGTGGCCGGTGAGGAGGAAGGAGAAGGGAAGAACCATTACACCCAGCTCATCACACAGCCGCAGCCCCAGCATGCTGTTACTGCACAGAGGGGCTGCTGCAGGGACCCAGGAGGGACAAGGCACCCCTGGAGATGTGGCCAGCACAGCTAGCCAAGCCCAGCAGATGCACCAGCTGCAGGCAGCCCAGAAAGTCCCTGTGGAACAGTGGCTCCAGGCTAACAAAATATCCACGCTCTCGTCTGCATCAACGCCTTCCTTCGCTACCCCTTCCTTGCTCTTATCAGTTACGGTGAAACCCCCCTGCAAGCTGTGACGGCTGTGAAGGGTCAAGGACAGCTGAAACAGATGGGGCAAAGTTTCCCTGAGCAGCACAGGGGGTGCTGACACCGAACAGGAGGCTGCCAGGGCAAAAAAGAAAAGGGAGGTTTAGGCTCCTTTTATTGCCAGACCCATGGGACCTGCCCTGGGCTCCTGCCTCCTTCCTCCCCCAGCATCTTGGCAGCCCCCTCTGTGCTGTCAGGCACAAGCAAACCCTCCATTAGTCAGAGGAAAAACATTCAGAAGTACTTGCTATGGATTTATTCAGTATAGCTTGTAACCATATTTTGAAATGCGAGATCAATGGCACTGTATATATACCATTATTTTTTTATACGGAACAGATTCATTTTCACACTTGGCATGCAATTAAACACCAGAGTCATGAAGAAGCACAATTTCTAAAGGCCAGCACATTTCACTGTATAGCTACCCCCTAATTACATGCAATACAGACCACAGCAAGGCACATACAGCATGGGATAGTTTGATTAAAGTGAACACCGTGGCCAATAAACCAAATGCCTAAAACCATAAATATTACCTAAGCTAAACATATGAAAAAAAGAAATGCAGAAAACAGATCTGACAACTCCATGAACAATGCTTCAGCTTCTCATGGCTTGAAATCATTTTCTCATGTTGGGACTGTTATTTGCTCAAAAGTGATTCTTATGTGAGGGCAAATTCACTGTAACCTTTCCCACACGCCTCCTCTGCAGCATGTACATGGCTTAAAGAGAAACTTCTACACTCTGGAGAGCTCAGCAGCACACTGGCATTAACTGCAAATTTCCTTCACCTTCCGCAAGCTTTTCTTCCTTAGTCTCCTGAGAGGTGCTAATTACCCACATCAGTCATGTCCAAAAACAAGCTGCTTTCTCTTGCAAGCCCATTTTCGCCCCTCAGCTGAGCTTTCTCAGAGAACTGCAGACCAGGGACTGCATTTCACCCGTGAGGGTACCCTTACATAGCAAGACACACCTTTGCTTCTCTGCTCTTGCTCCACCAAATGTGGCACGAGCCAGATGCACCCCAAAAGCTGGATGGCTCTGTAAGTGCAGGATTGTGCCAGGAGGGGTCTTCCAGGTGGTCACAGCCATACCTGACCAGCCTGGGGTACAGCAAAGCAGCGGTCTTGTATCTTACACCAACCATATGGCCTGAGCAGAAGGGACCTAGAAGGGCCTGCCCCCTGCACCAGAGCCCACAGGGACTGGTCGTGTCACATTCATTCTCCCATTCCTACATGCTCTGGGACAACCTCCCACCATGGGCGTACACAGAAAATACGTTCCCTCTGCAACCCACAAGACTGTTTTCTCTCACTTTAGCAGATAGTTTGCAAGGTAATGGGGAAATGCTCTGCTCACTCTCAGCCTCAGCACCCACACTTCAGGCTGCACCAATCCGTTCGTGTGGCCTGGGGAAATCTTCTGAAATCTCTTTCTTCTATTCTGAATTTATTTTTCCCAACATAATCAGAGTCTTTCTATCCTTCCCCCCACACCTAAATCGTCTCCTTCCCACTGGCTTCCAAGAGCTCCCTTTTCCAAGCTATATTTTATCAGGGGAGTCTCTATTTTGGCACATTTTCTTCTGGGCTCAGCTGGCTGATGTCTTCCCATCCCATGCATTCCTTAGGTCAAAGGTATACCCCAAAATGTACTCACTCCCTCTAACCCAAGGGAAGCATTGGAAATTGTCAGATTTGAGGACAGCAGCTGGATCAGTGAGGACGGCCAAGACTGTAGATTCCACATGATTAATTTCAGGGAGGTACTTACTGAAATCATGTTAGCTTCAAAAATATAAAATAAAATAAAATAATAAATAAAATAGAGGGGGCAGAGAGTTCAAAATTTGGGCTGAGGTTCATGGCAGTTGCTATTTTTATTGAAGTTGTTTGCCCAGCCCTGGTAGATTTGTGCTATCACAATCCTTGCTATGCTGGCAACAGCCTGCAATGTCAGAAGCACAGAAGAATGATTTCACTGCAGCACTAAGCCAGGGGAGAATCTGGATCATGAAGGAGTAAGCTCTGACCGGAACACAAATAGTTTAAGAACTCACAAATACAATTTTGGTGAAGTAATTTCTTTTTCCTGAAGTGCTCCTTCTCCCCACTTCCAGTATCACATCCCGTGGCCAGCTCTTTTGTGCCTCTTTAGGCTTCAGTCTTGGGCTGAGGGTCAATCATCCTGGGGACAGCAAAACAGGTAATAGAAAGGGATTAACTTCTATTTTCAGTCTTCAGACAACTGTACTGTAATATTTTCATTTTAATGGGTGAAAGAATGTAATAAAATGCAACCCCCTCTATATGTGAGATTCCTGCTGCAGAATCTCACTCATGCCAGAGTCTTTTATCACCCTGGAAGTAAATAACAAACCTTTTATAAATGAATACGTGTTTAAGGAGCATGGATGAAAACAACTCAAGGTACCAGAAAACTTATGGAAAATGTGTTTCTCCTGCAGTTTTCCATGAAGGAAGATCTCCTGAGGCAGCAGAAACAAAATTGAAAGACTTGGGTATTGCTGGAAATAGGGATTTTATTCTGTCATTCAAGAAAATGGTGTGCCCTAAATGAAACAAAACTCCTATGTAACCTGATGATGATGATGCATAAATTATCTGTGCCCTACAGACCGTTTGAAAAACAAAACCTGACTTCTTTTGGTTGATTTCACTTTTCCTGGTGCTGCAAACACAAGTGTCAACTTACATGAAGCGGAAAAGGTGTTTAGTGGTCAGGAAACATGTTCTTTCTAGTGCACAGGGAATGCAACTCTCAGGCAGAAATAGCCCACAGAAAAAAAATAAAATAGCTTCATGATTTATTATTCTGATTTACAAGCATGACAACCGTTACCTTTTGTAAAGAAAAAACAAAACCCTTTACGTCATTGTAGAAACCTACCAACACCAAAGAACAAAAAAGCAAAGTTTTGCTATCTTGCAACAGCAAAGTAAATTAAAGAAATTAAATTAAAAAAATAACGAAAAGAAAAAGCTCTATATATCCATTATATATCTATATATCTATATATATCTATATATCCATCTATATATCCATTTCTGAGGAGCTGTAAATAGGCACTGTGCTCCACTATGTCTGAGTGACCTTCTCACCATGGCCAACCTCAGCTCAGCTCCTCTAGAACCAACACTGTTGTGTGACATGACAGGAACTAACAGGTCCTGCTGATACCACACAGGCTGCCTCAGAGATGTTTTCATCAGCATGATACTTAGAAGAGCAATGGCAGAGAGCAGCTTAGTGCAGCTGCAGCACAGCTGAGCCACAGCTCGCAGCAGTAAGAAAGTTTGAGAACAAGGCTTTGCACCAGGGCCTGCACAAGCAGAGTCCAGCTCAGTCTGAAAGGTAGCAGGGATGTCTCTCTAAAGTAATGCCAACTGCTCTGAGGAACCAAACAGCTCAAGGACTTCCACAGACATCTGTCAGAAATACTCAAGATGAGAAGCATTCTCTCCTAGTTCTATTTTTCTACCATTTTCCTTTAGTAGGATACAGGGAAATTCTTTATCACCACTAAACGCAGTCATGTAAGTACTGCAGAGTGACAACTTTTTTAATAACTATTTTAAGAAGCCTAGTTCTAACCTTTTTAGGATTATGAAACAGCAGTATGAAAGGCAAATGGGGACTTTAAAACATTACATATGCTGTCAGTGTCTTGGGATACTGAAGAATTTTATTATGAAATAAAGAAAATTGAACATATATGATGACAAAAAAAAATAAAAGCCTTGATTTCTTGATAGTTACCATCTAAAGGTACGTAACACAAGTTTTCTCTTCATTATTTTTCACAAAGTTCCCAGGTTTCTTCTAAACTAACAGCTAATGACAGTGTCTTATGTCTCCAACATTCTGCAAAAAGTAAACCACTTTCACAGATGAAGTAGAAATAGAGTGGCTGAGGTCTCCTGGAAGAAATCTGGGGGACATAATGTGAAACTTCAGGCTCAGTGCAAGAAGACCAAAATGGACAATCACTTAACTTTATCAAGATAGATTCCATCTCATGGCTTAGTGTAAATGCTGTTAAAGCAGCTGGCAAGTACAAAAGTAAGCTGAAGTACCAGATAGTGTCAGATAGGGCTGGAAGAAACTATTTTTTAAATATAGGTCATGATTTCATCATATCAACAGTAGTCACTCATCAAATACCAGCTAACATTATTTCTCAGAGCTACTATAATAATACAAACATTTAGGCTGCATTGGGAATCTACTAAACACACAAGAAACTATTCTGAGGACAAAAACAGTGGGGGCACTTTTCTGGCTGAATCAAAACTAACAAGAAAATAAGGAATTGAAGAAAAAAAAAATTAAAAATAAACAAAACACCAAAAAAAATACCCCAAACAAAATAAAAAAAAAAACAAACAACAAAGCAGCCACAAATTTGGTTAAATTTGGTTTAACAGCTGCACAGTAGATATGTTAATAATGTAAAATCACTGAGTGCATCAACCCATCCTCTGCTCTCTTAATGTTTTCCAGCCACGTAGCAGTTAATTCTCACAAAACTATGAGAGTCATCTACAAAAGCCTGTTACAAAGCCATTCCCACTGAAGAGCACAAATACAGCCTGACTTGCAAACAGCAAGGGAAGCTAGTAATAGAGTAATAGAGAAGGTGCAAAAAGCTCTGATCTCTTATGAGCTGCTGAGTCTTTTTATTCAAATTATACTTCATATATATGTGCCAGGAAGAATGTAGGTGGTTTCTTTGACCCTGGCTGATCTGAGGACCCAGGTGTTTCTGATAACAGCAGAATCCTTTTGTCCTCATAACATTTCATCTCTCTTGCTTCAATATCTGGTTTCCCGCTAAACATTTGCCTTGAAATCTGTCCCAGGAGTGCAGAGAGGACTGATCCCTCATGACAGCAGCTGTAAGGTAGCGTGCGGAGGGTTAGCTCTATTACAGCAAGGTACAACTTTCCCAAACTCTGCTATCCTCCCCCCTCTTACAGAAAAGCCAATGTCTACTGGTTTCTTGAGAAGCTCTCCATTAGCCTTCCTTGCAGCATTAGAACATGAAGAGGTAAAAACCAGTTTCTTAGTGCAGTGACAATAGGAATCAGAACAGCAGTGCTCTCTTTGAGATAGTTTTGTGTTAAAAGCAAGTTCTTTCAAAGATTTTTAAAAGCTGAAGAGTGAGAACAAAGATGGGACTGCATGACTACACCAGCTCACAAGACGAAGCTACCAATAGCTGTACTATTTAGAATAGAAAGGAGAGGAGGAAAAGGCTGGTTATAGTTTTTTAAAAGGAACTGTGATGAAAGGCACACCCACAAATGGCTGAAAACAAAAAAGCCTTCAAATACTCATTTCTTTCAGTAAACAAACAGGTAGCCAAAGATAATCATGGTCTTTTGATTGGCTTCCCTGTACACTGCCTTCGTTATCTCCTGCTCTTGCAAAGGTCTTTCTCTTCCCTTTCTCAGCAGCTGTTGCTACGGGCAAAAACAGCATCTTCTTCACCCCTTGCAGGAAATTACAGCGCTAGACATCCCTCCATTCACAAATTGTGGCTCCACAATGACTACAATGACGTGAGGCCTGAGTAGCCCAACTGGTTTTAATTTACATCAGGTAACTGGATTTGCACTTGTGCCAATGGGAACAGTACCTGGCCCAGAGAGCCAAGCCATAAACAGGTGGGAAGAAGTTTGGAGAGAGTTCATCACCAGGGATATGAGAAATGTGCGCATGAAAACAGTTTAGTCAGCAATCACTCACCTCTAATTTTTATTTTTTTTTTAACCACAATGGGTTTATCCAAGAGCCCCGTAGACTTTAATCTGGGTACATTACACAACCCTGTCTACTACAGCATTAAAAGGCAGGTGTATTCAGAGATCGCTCGCAATCTCCGAACCGCAGAGATGTTTCTGCTGGCTCTTTGCTCTGCCACCTGTACACTCATCGTTAAGTCAGGGAACAGACCGGCTGGCTGATCGTACAAGTTCAGAAAATCAAAGCCAGGCAGACGATGGCGTGGGAGGCTGAGCGTGAATTGTTGCAGGGCTCTGAGTAACGCTCCGGCAGGGAAGCGCGCAGGAAGCTGTGCAGAGCCAGGAAGGACACTGCCCTGGTTCTTCCTTTCTGCCACTTAAAAAATATCCACTAACAGAACCCTTTAAAAAAAATAATAATAAAAAAAAAAAAAAAAAGTGCTTTGGACAGATCCTGACGTTAGCTCTTGGCCTTTGCCTCATATTATCTTACTGAAAAATAGAAGGAAAGTACTGCAAGTAGTTAATAGCTTCTCTTAAACAGGATGCTGAGGATAGTGATTACAAGGCACTCTGTAGAAAAGACTTTGAAACATGCAAGCTGTGTATTCACAGTCTGGGCATGAATGCAGTTTGTACAAGTCCTTGTTACTCTTCTGTGGACACAGAAGAGTTGTTTTCTTTTACTTACTCCCTTCCGAGTCCCTCTTCATCTACTCTCTCTCCACATATTGTTTTAAAAGAGAACATCAAGCAACATATGAAAAGGCTTTGCATTGGTTATACTGCACCCAGTCATTTGTATTGCTGTTAGTTTTGGAGTTCACAGACCCCTTGTTATCACGAAGCCAGAGCCATGCTGAAATCTAGGTTTGAGACAGAGCCACTGAACCAATCTGTGACCTCAAACAAGGTACTTGATCTCCCAGTACTTTGATTAGTCATGTCATAAAACTCTGTAAAAAGCAGCATCCCAGTGAAATACAGATGCTTTGTCAGAGATTAAGCTATCTTCTGTAAACAACACATACGTAGAGACACACACACACAAAAGGGTCTCGTGCTTTCTTGCCTCATTTTGGTATCTGCTTTCCTAAAATTCTGCACAGCTTCACATCTGTCCTAATAGTATCAGAATATTGAACCTATACACAAAGGCATATCTGATTCACAGCTAAGTAGCCCTGATACGACTCAGCTTTATGCAAAGAGCCATCATAAGCCTTACTGAGCACTCAGCATAAGCCATTGCAAGCAGGACTTAAAGTAGCAGGAAGTTTGAACTTAAGAAATGGCAGCTCTGTTATTGCTCCTTGTCTTAAAATTGATAGGTTTGACCTTCTACATTTATCTTCTGTGGTCATTAATCAGTTCTGAGTGAAAGCTGAAGTTACAACATGCTATGTCCTTTCACTGTTCATTTTTAGTTAAACTTCTAATCTTGCATTTTGTTTAATATTCCAAACTGAGAGTGGGGTGAAATGGTCCCCAGGAGCTCAACAATCCACACATAGCAAACTAAATGCCAGGCATTCGTTAAATTAATTAACAAAAGTGCACACCAAAATATATCGTCTTTTGAGGCTGCAAAGGGATTTCACTCCTACCTATCAGCTACCTTGAGAGAAAGCTTTAGGATTTATCAACACTATTCTAGCCCTGCAAAATTTCAGACAGAAAACCTCAAAATCCTTTTTCATAAATTCTTGAATCACGGACTCTTTGATCAACATCAACAGTACCATTCAAGGATTTTTGTAAATCCTGAGTGCCTTGGGAAATGCAATGTACAAGTAGCAAAAAGGCTACCTAATGGCCATATGGAATGTAGTTTTTTCTTGCCCACTTGCAAGGAACACAGAAATGTCTGTATGAAATGTCTCCGGGGGCCTGGTGCAAGACAGATGAAAATTCAGGAAATGGGTAGAGAGGGGAACAGAGGAGCAGCTTTGAATGTTGAACTGCCATTCACATCAGCTGGACTTGGAGTCAAAAATGAAGACAGAAATGGATTATCACCTTTTATAAAGAGCAAAGCCTCTGACATGATTTAAAGCTTGCATCATAGGTACAATCAGAGCTCAGGCGATGCGTGCTGTGCTGTCTGCAGGGCTGCACAGGAGGGGAAAAAAAAAATCTAAGCAGACTTTAGGAACCTTAATAATATACAAAGCCTCAACGCATGACCCTCATATTTATTTTTCAACCAAAAGCTATCTAAAAGAATGAGCTTTAAAAAGCTTGATGTTGATTAACCAGGTCTGACTGTAATTAAGTTTATGAATAGAGAGAAAAATGCAAAATTTTATTAACTGTGGAAGGAATGTTAGGTCCTTAACTGCCCAGCAAGTTCGTGAAGACAAAGGAGATCGGTTTACAAGGGTTAAGTAAACATAATATTTTATATTACAGTTCAAATGAATCCAATTTCAACAAGACTGTGTAAGAGTCTAAAAATTGGTTTACCAGATTGAACATTTTTATGAACATTAAAACCCATTACACTGCTCTGAAGTACAGCTACTGAACAGCCAGAGCCACATAAAGAAACCATTTGTTTCTTAGCCCTGTGGCTGAATTGCTTCTAGCCTCCTTGCTAGTCATGTCTGGTGGGTTCCCTGTATTTATTTTTACACACCTACATGTTGTGCATTTTGTATTCCTTTAAATTTCCAAGGTCATGTCAAAACAAAATGCATTCCTGAGTGGGTCAGCATAGGAATAGCCACAGCAGACACTAACGTAACAACTCGATGCTGACTGCTAATCTGAGAAAAGTAACCAGCTGTTGTGAAACACAAATTTCTGGTAAGGGAAGGAGGCAGCACATGAACACTGTGCTCTGAAAAGTGCTGGTTTAGCAGTAACTGACCTTAAGGTCCTTTATTTATCTATAGAATAGACATGCATTTATAGCCTCCTCATTCTGTTTAGCTAATCACTGGCTCTGATGAGGCTGCAAACAAAGCTGCCAATTAGCACTAATTATGATAGCCATATTTCATTCAGATTAACGAGTCTGAACCAATGAACTCCCTTGGAGAGGAAAAGTCCTTTTAAGCACTTTTCAGAAGATTTCCAGCACCCCAAAGAACTAGACCACAGATACTACAAGCAGGTATCCAGTGGTGACTGGTCACCATTTGAGGGAAAATAAGCATAATGGAAATAAGATAATGGAGAGACTGTTATACAGCATGACACAGAGTGGGTCCTGTGTGCCTCCCGCAGCTTGCAGAACAGTCCCCCCATCAAACCACAACTGCCTCCGCAGAACACACCGCTTGTTAGGAGCTGTAAAATTCAAACAGCCCTCACCTTGCAGCTTATCATTCCTTCATGGCTGTGGCTGTTCCAAGAGGTATCAGTTGCCCTGGTCTTACTTGGGCTATACCTGTACCATGGCCAGCAGCAAACAGCCGAGGAGAGCCGCTCGCTCTGGTGAGAGCCAATGGGCCAAAGGCTGCTCTGACGTAGGCACCACAGATGAGTTTGTTGAAGCCTATGGCAAGGAAAAAAATTTTACCTTGGGCATTTTTAGCTACAGCTTTTTATGGCGGAATTACACAGCAGATAAACCTTTAATGTACCTCATGAGTAAAGTACACTAGTCCAGGCCTAAGGCTGGTGGAGGAAGGAAATCAAGGAAACGTCAAGGTGTGGGTTATACCACACACTCAGCTACTCTGGCTCAGGTCCCACTGCCCCTGCAGCAGCTCTGAACATGGCCATCCAGGGCCATACCTGGTCCAGTACAGGGATCTGTTCAGAAGCAAATCGATGTCACCACCAGCAGCTCCTCACACCAGGAAGAAGACATGTTTTATTGCACCCGAAACACAACACTTGGCTTCTCAAGATGTGTAAGTAACAGATTTGTCAGGTGAGCCAAAAGGGTTCCTCCCCTTAGGCAGGCCAGCAGAAATGAATGTTAAGGTTGTCTCATCCAGGACTTGTTCTTGCAGCTCTGCTGCTGAAAGGATACATTGTGAGAAGCAAATTAACACACTGGCATCTGTATTAGCTTCGTTAATACCACGCAGAGCATGGACAGGATTGCCCACACCATGTATCCAGCAAGGGAAATGTATGGTTTTGTTTTGTGATGAGCTGCATCTCTTCCTTCCTCTGGAGCAGGTTGGTGATGGGCAGGCTGCCTACCTGCACGGCAAGAGTGGGGCTGGGAAATGGTCCAAAATCCAAAGAGGAGCCAGGGAGGAACCTGGTGACTGAAGGTCTGGTTTGACCAGGAAAAGCACAGCCTTCCCAGTAAAGATGATGATGAGTTGCAAAAAGAGTGGGTGGGTAGGGTGGGGCGAGAGAAGGCTTGAGAGAATTGAGCCCAAATGACTCCCACACTGCAGAGAGCTGGAGACTGGGAGCCGTCCTTGTTGGAAAGCAGCGTGCCGGGCTGTACGAGTAGCAAAGACATTTGTCCTCGTAGAGATGGGCGGGAGCTGCAATATTTGGACTCCAGTTTTCAATACCACCAAGTACAGGATGTGTATGGATCTGAGCGCGTGGAGCTAACAGACTCATCTTAATTTCCTAAGAGTCATAAAGACAAACTGTTAGCAGCATAAAACAGAAAACAGAATTTGGAAAACCTGTGTTGCTGGGGGAGGCAAAGAGGCCTGCCTTGGCCTTCATGGAAAAAAAGGCTGTTTTGGCAAGGGCAGTAATTAATGAGCCAGCAGTCATTTAAGGTGGGCATAAATATTTGCATATCAGAAACATTTGCCACCTTCTTCATGCTCCCCTTCTCTCTGCTTTCTCCCTTCTCTGCAGCCTCCTCTCTCACGCACTTTTTTTCTCTCCCCTCCTCTCCCTGCCTGCCTATCATCTTGCTCTAATTGTTTCCAGATTTGTGTGGGAGGTCAGGGCCCGGGAGTGCTGCTTCATGCCAAGTTTATAAACAGAGCAGTGTTTCCAGATGGCCACTGGCTCCAGCCTGGCTAGCAGGTTGATTGGGACCAGAATAACAACAGGTGGAGAACAGACAATGAATTCCTTGACACTTATTTTACTCCCTCTGCTTTTTCCCCCCATTCCCTCCTCCCTGCAGCCACCACAGCTACCACCAGCAGACCTTCATGCTCTTGAATCAAGGCAGGGAGTCAGGACAGGGGGGGAGGGAGAGAGGAGGAGGACCGATGAAAGAAAGCGCAAGTGACTTCCTTGACCGAAGACATGGCAGGGCAGGAAAGGAGAGACAGGCTGCTACCTCCCTGCCAGCCGTTACTGCTGCTGGTAATTAAGGTGTCCTTCAAGCTTTCATGGAAGAGACCCTCACAGACCAAATAGCAGAGAATAAACAAGGTATCTTGGACAAACAGAGAAAATGATAAGATTGTTTTAGCAGTGCTCCTCAGGCAACTGTGTGCTCTCAGATTTTGGCAAGGCAGCCTGGGCCACCAAGCCCACTGGCAGCGATGACACATCTGCAGTCACAGGGATCTGTACTCTATTTTTCCAGACAGTGCTAGTCTCCCCCAGGCTCTTTGCTCCCACCCCTCCCAGCCTCCTGCCCTTCCCAGTCTCCCCCGCCTCCTCCAAGCTGATGTTTTCTTCCCACTCTCCACACAAAATTCCCACTTTCCTCATCGAAAGTTGTTTATAGAAATGATGGGGGCAGGGAGAAGAGGTTCTGCAAGGCAGTAGCAGAGATGCTTTTCTTTCTATGTCCTTGCCCTTCCCAGTGCATCTGGGGGAGTTGTTTGGCACAACTGCATTGCTCCAGTGACTGGGTTTAGAGCAGATTAAGACGTGGCAACAGATGACACAGGTTCAGACTCAGGAGAAGCCTCACTCCAGCTGAAAGAGGCGTAAATTAAAGTAGATGACAGCCTTGATTTTGAGCCTGTGGTAATGTGGAGGCACACTTTATGTGCATACATGGAGTACAGGCAATCCCTGCTACCATATTCCTCCTGGAAATTCCAAAAAGGAAGGCAGATTCTGGGAGCAAATCAGAGAGAAAGAGCCAAGTTCAGAGGAGTAAAGCTAAACTTTAAATGCCTGAGCTGCTTCAAGCTATGGAAGAACTTTTAGGAAGGCACGAACAAAAACTCATCATGAGAAATCTGAAACAGCACATTTTGGTTCTGGTGGCCATGACTGCCATCTCCTCTGTCCCCAAAGAGGCCACCAGGATGCATGAGCTGGATGCAATTCCAGCTGTACACCAGGATGCTGGGGCCACTCCTCCTCCTCACCAAATCTCCCAGGGATCCACAGAACTGGGATCTCAACTTCAGAAGGAGGAGATGGGGAACAGGGAGTGAAAGGGGTATTAATGAGGGGAAATAAGGTGACACAGTCAGTCTTCCAGATTAATTCATTTTGTATTACCAAACTGCAAACGTTCCTATTTCCCTGCCTGGCCCACTTCTGCACTCCTTAGGGTAAGACAGCAGAATTGTTAAGAAGCAAAACTGTAAATTATCAAAACACATTATAATCTCAAGTGAATTAATGAATAATGAGACTAAATTATTAAAACTGCTGGACATGACTCACTAGAAAAGGCTCAACAAACTTGTTATACACAAGAGAAAGAAAAAAGGGTAAAATTTTCTCTCTATTTCCCACTTGTGTTTACACACTCTCCAGATGGCTACATTTAAACCAGAATTAATATCCTAGAAACAAACCCATAGAAAAGTATTGGAATTGAGAAAATAAAAGCTGTTTAAAAAAAAAAAATCCTTAAAAATTCAATAGCTACCTTAAGCAGCATGTATTCCAAAGCTGGTAATTAACCCAAGACTCCAGAGTGAATTGTTTATTTTCTTTCTATTTGCTGCACTCCTCACACGTAAATAGAGAAATTCAAAAGGCAGTGAAATAGCATACAGAGCCTCCTCTGTTCAGATAAAGTGATTAGTAAACTGCCTGAATTGCTCACATGGGTAAAGCAGACAGGATGTACCCTGTTCATTATTAATAGTACATTTTCTTATTTGTAACCTTATATTCAGATCCTTAATGGTTGACAGGTACTCTTGGATTGTCTATGAAATACCCCCAAAAAACCATTTTTGGCACAAGTGCCAGAGTGAAGGTGAACTGAAATTTAATAGGACTACAATTTGCTGCTACTCAAAAAGCTCTTATATAAACGGTGTGTGAAAAGCAAGCATCATTTAAAGAGCATTTGCTAATATTTGCAATGCAAAAGACTTCAAATTCTTGCATATGAATACCTGGAAGCAGATTTGGAAGCATTTAGGGGGTTTCATGAATGTCAGCAAATTGTTAACAGGTTTTTATTTTCCTGGAGAAGTTTCATGACCAGTCTTAGCTGTCAAATTTTATACTGCGTAACTTCTACATCTACAAATAAACACAAAAACATATTACGCCAATTAAAAAAATCTTTGCACTTCCAAAGCTTCTTATATCTCAAGATCTCAAAATACTTTAAACAAACATTGTGCCTAATCCTAAGGATTGGTTTAAATAAGGTCACTCAGCACCTCTTAAGTGGATGCTTAGGATATTTTGCCGGAGTGAACTTTTAAGATAGATCACTTTATGGCAATAGGGTAAGCTCCAACAGTTGGAGATTCTCCCAGCTTCACACTATCTTTGGGGCAGAGAACGGCTTTAACCAGATGTTTAGGCAGTGGAGTCTTGATTTTACTGGGAATTCTGGACATAACTGAGATGCAAGTAGAAAAACAAAGAAAAAGAATAGGAAGTGCTGACAGCAAGATGCTCACCAAGACAGGGCTTAGGTCCGATCAAAAATGAGAATTCTTATGTTCATATGACTTCCAAAATTCTGCTCCTGCACAAAGTTTCCAATTATTTGTGGAGCATTATTGGGACTGTAGACTGACCATGTGCCACTCACTCTACTGCTTTTGGCACAGCACTATGTTTTGTATAACTCAGAAGCACTAGGATGGGCCTTTCCTGTCACTGCTCCACAGAAATTGCTTGGTTCATAAATGTTTTGCAATATCTGTGTTCCTGTTGAATGGAATTATCCAACTCTGACATATCAAAGCCAGGATAAGTAAACTCAGGAGTTGACTATGCACTGAATTCTAAATTTCTATAGTGAAGGTAATGATCTGATGCTGAGCATCATGAAGTGTTTCTCTTTCAGCAGCTCATCATTAGCTGCGATGACTAGAGTCACTTCTGGACCTCTCTACAGAGAGAGGACAAATGTCTTGTATTTTAAACCAATGAAGAACAGCTTCAGTAGATGGAAAGCTGAAGACAGGCAGGCCTAAGAATTATTAGTGTAAGTGATTCTTTTAAGGGAAAGAGTTCATTTGCATAATGCTGATTTGCAGTGTTGACATCAACACGAACACAGCGAGGTAAGTAGATGTTCTTGTTCTGGATGTAACTCCTTTTGCCTTTTCACACTCAGGCAGCACAGTGGGAAATGCCAGGGAGTCTGGCTTCAGTCACTGCCTGAGATATCAAGTTATGCTTGAAAGGTCAAGTTCTGGGATTCCACATTGCAGAAGCTTTATATGTAAATGTAAGCAGAATGATTTGTTTCACCTAACTTCCTAAGTCTTAAAGTTAAGCATCTACTCGAAGATACTTAGATTACAGGTCCTGCTTCTGTAATCAGCAGACAGACATCTCCACAGGCATCTTTAGTGGAAGGATCTCTCACTTGCACATTGTTGGCTGCAGAAGAACTTCAGGAAATCAAGATAGCTAGACAAATAGCTTCTTCCAGATGCTGAAATAAATTCTGCTCCAAGCATGGCAAAAGCTTTTTGGACTTTGCCAAAGATTAAGCTCTTCACACAGACATAAGTATTGAGACCTAACGGTTCAATAGCATTTTCAAATACGAATGCTTCTGAACATTCCTGCTGTAGAGAGATTACATAAATGCTTCCTGAAATGTAGTTTATTTAGAAGTGAGGTGCATAGCTGAACTAATATTCCCAGAAAAAAAAAAAAAAAGACCAAACAAAAACAAAACAACAAACATCTAAGCTTCTCCTCACATAACTTTTGAAACACCTCAAACCAAAATGAAGTTATTTTTCCCTTCAAGAAGTTGGCAGGGTAGTGAAAAGACTTGTGTGGAGGAGGTGAGAAATACCATTTCTAAATGCTGAGAAAACCAAGTAAACGGTCCACAGTGACAACCCATATTCAGTGACTGTGGATTATTTATTATTTATGCTACTGTAAACCAATGACACAGGCAAAGCTGTGACTGAAGATGGTAGAACATGCAAATATTGTTATTAAATACTCCCCTCAATTTTTAAATTAAATCAAAACTTATGTTTGTGCAGTTAGAGAGCCCACACATGAATATTCGAGTAAAATTCTGAGCATTCAGAGGCAGCAAAGTATGGCCCTGTAAGAGGACCACTGCAAGCCCTCTGAACAGTTCAACGTATACAGACCCCTCATGAAAGCTTTTTTTTCAGGAAGCACCTTACAAATTCAAATAAACACAGAGAGGAAGAGATAACCAGGCTGGGTAAGTTAGCTTCACTTGATGGTGCCCAGTGGCTGTTACTCTGAAGAGCACTCTACAACTTTTGAGCATTAAACTATCAAATTTCTGGGCTTCTGCCAGACAAGAGTCCAAATTCCCCAAGCAAAGAGGGACAACATGGTCTCAGCAGGAGACAACTGTCCATCCCAGGTGGTCCGAGAGCTACTGAGTGGGTGCAGCAGGTCCCCAAGATAAGTCTGGCACCTACCCTAATTTGTATGTTTTGAAAGGTGCGTAAATGCTATAAGCAATTTCATTGTGAGACTCCTGCTAATGAATACAGGGCTAATTAGTAACAGTTGTTCTCTGCTACATTTTCTATGTAGGACCTCAATCAAGTCACTTCAGGGTGTTTTTAATTTCTGTTCTTTGCCACCCTAAAGATAGAGGAGCAAACACAGCAAATATACTTGACCAAAATGAGAGCATCTTAAATGAAAAGCATGTGATGGAAGGAGCAGCTCCATCACAGGAAAAAGCAGGTTAAAGAGACACAGGGAGAGAGATTATAACTATGACCACTGCTTACTAAAAAAGGGGATTGTGAACTGTGGATTGCAAGTAACCTAACTGGTGAAATTCAGGTAAAGTTTTTGCTCCACAGGAATTTATTATGAGGTCTGAGCAAAGGGTATTGCCTGGAAGATTTTTCCTGAATGTTTACTGAGATATTAACTGCAAGATTTTGATACAAATGACTTGGGGGGGGGAAGAAAAAAAAAAAAAGTGGTACTTTGTTCACTCTAAATTATAATATCTGTATAAATAGAAAGATGAAACAATAATTTGCTTTATAGCAAAGATGAAACAATTATTTGCTATGTAACACTTTGTTCTGTGTTATACAGTTGTCGCACTAGACTGCTCTTTTACTGAGGAACACTATAGTACATCTACTACTTGCATATCTCCCACTGCCAGAGCTTGTAATGATACAAGTCTCTGTTTCAAGGAGTAAGTTTGCGGCAACATTCTACAGTATATAGTGTTATTAGGACATATATGGTATGAATGCAAATTAAAAAAAAAATTAAAATACCCTCAGGTGTTAATTGTAATCATAGAGACTACAAGGTCTAATAGATCATCCCATTCATCTGTCTGCCAAAGGGCTGCCCATGTTCTAAGACTTCACAACAATTCAAAGGAGAGCAAATAATAGTGCTTAATGAGTAAAGAACAATGGAGTTCTTGCCGTGGAGTTGATCTCTGAAACAAAGCAGAATTTAGCAGCTAAATAAAGTGGAAGCTATTAACTTGCATCTGTATCACTATGCAAAAGCAAGTAGCAACTCTGTAATTTAAATAGGTCCATTATGTAACATTTTTTTCCTAATTCATTCCTGATCTGCTAAACTAATCTCTTTAGTTTTTAGGGTGTTTGAAAATGAATTAAATGGATTAAAAATGCAGCTGAAAGCCAGGATTATTTAAGGAATGGAGAACAATAGGAAGGCATGACAAGGAAAGATCAGCCATTTGACAATGAAGCAACATCCTGAGCCTGAAGCACAATACTATTGAGTAAGCATCTGAGAAAATGTTTTATTTCTTCACCCTCTTTCCCTCTTCTTTCCTCTTTCTCCTCCCCTCCTAGCAATACAGTTTGTCTTGGTGGTAACCTAGAGAAGTTTAACTTGGGGTTTCCCAGCTTGGACTAAGAATTCCATTTGTTACATAGCTCTGTTTTTTCCACATTCTACATTTATACTATACACTGGAAGTCCCTCTTTTATCCCAGGGAAATATGGGCACTGAATGGAGGCAGCTACCTCTCAAGACTGTCCCCTAAATACCCTTGGAGAGAAAGGGAGAGATACCAGCAGCTGACAACTCAAAAGAATCAAAAACTGACTCACCTTCTGGAGATCTCTCCTCCTCCTCTGCCGATTGCAAAGGAAACCTAAAATAGGTACAGTCTTAATACAGGTGGCTGAAGTTAGGTGGGATGATTCCCATCCAGCTTGGCATGTTCTTGTGCTTTTACAACTCTTTCCTCCCAGAAATAAAGGTTCAAAAGGTTCTTCTCTCCACAACATTTGTTATATGGGTTTCAAAAGCTGTTCCTACCACAGTTTTCCAGGCAGCACGAGCAAGGATATTTATTTGGATACAATGCTACCTTCCTCCCAATAGTGTCTTGTTATGTAATTATCAGAAAAGAAATCTTTGTCTATCCAATAATCACGCTGCAACCATGCAAGCTCTAAGAGTTTTATTTCTCAGACACCGTGGTGCCGATCAGGATATAAAGAATTTTCACCTTGCTTTTTGATCGCATGCACTGAGCTATAGTAACACATAAGAGTGGAGCAGCACTGTCACTTAATTTAGTGCAGCATTTCAGTAACGAAAGCCAGGGACTTTTGAAGATTTGGGAAATATATTGAAAGGGTTTATATTTAAAACTAACACCTTTTCATTTAAGCATGTAAAACTAGTGTTACCCTTTTATCTAATTTCCTGCCCCTTTTACTAGTGATTCGGTTACAGCTCGTTTCTGTTAAGGACTGGCAGTTCAGTAGTTCAGTGGACCAAAAAAAAGTAATGTAATCTTTTGGAAGTTTTGTTGGAAAAGTAATATAGTAGTGCTATTACTAACAAGGAACATACACTACGACTGGGCTTTGCTTTAAAAAATTAATCAAATATAGCAAGTAGAGCTCTGCCCACTGTTGCACTTGTACAATCCTTCGCAATTAATGAGCTCTACCTAAAGATGCAACTGACTCCTGGGGTTGCCTTGAATCTACTAAAAAGCAGCAAGTTTGTTCAAATTCACTTACAGAAATAATTTAGACTCACACATTCCAGTCATGCTCTGCATAAGAGGTCCATTTTAATTTCTCAGTTGGTGGAATTAGAGATGGGTCCAGCTTGGAGTCCAAGCTAAAATGCATCTTCATTTTATACATATTCAAAAGACAAACCCGATCCTGAACTAAATAGATCTTCCCCCACAAAAACAGTTTCCGAGCCTCATTTCTTTCTTCAGAAAAATCTGAGAAGGGGGTAATTCTTTAGGAAATTGCAATTCTTTTTTGTATAACCCAAAAAAAAGAGAAAAAAGTCTGGCCCGATATAATTATTAAATCATCATTTGATGATAACTGAAATTCACTGGGATCTTTCTTTCATCCTTGGCATTTAAAAGCCCTCAGTTTTTATTTGTTGTGGTTCAGGACACCTGACTTGACCGCAATGACTATGATCAGAATTTCACCTGCCTGGTAATAATAAATCGTGCTTTTGCAACAATTTTCTATATAGTTTCCTTCCCCTCTCTCTTAGCTTTATCTGTAAGCTTTTTTTTCCACATCCATTATATTACTTAATGCCTGCGTTTTTACTCTTGTGGTTTTCTTTCTACTTTTTTCCTCTACTTCATTCTTTTGCTGTTCTTAATTTTTGCTTAGTCTGACATTTAATGTGGTTTATTTTTAGGATACATGTATATTTGGGGTGGAATTATAATCTGAACATTTATGTACTGAGTATATGTTTTTGTTGGAGAAATACATAATTGACGACTGTTCTTATTCTTCTGAGAAATGCCAATAACAAATGGCAGGCTCCAGTTCAATGAATCCTCTACTGCTTTAACAAAACAAAACACTGAAAGCAGGCAAAGGAAGTACAATAGGATAACTTTTTTCAGTTTATCCCGGGGTCAAAAATATTGCAAGTGTTGGTGTTTGACTGTTTCACATCTGTCATAATCTGATGCTGAAATGCCATTCAAATGTAAATAACATATTTTGCAAAAAACATGGAACAGATATACTGTAAATAATCACATTGAGAGGAAATAACACACTTGAAACTGGAAATTCCTTTTTACTTCTAGGCAGATTTCTCAGTTTATTTATATGTTAAAGAGATCTATTGCCCTTTAAAGTACAATATTAATAGCTGGGTTACTTTAACTGCCCTTTTCCCACACACATCTGTTTTTGCAGACTAACACCTACTGATACACTTTTCAAACCCTTAAATCTCCTCCAGTTCTCGAAGTGTTCTTCTGTCTTCATTTCTGGATGACAGTCACAAAGCACGAAGCCCACTGGAAATAACAAGAGATTATGAATGCAAGTTCTACAGGTTTCACTGCTGCTTGAGCATGCACAGAGGTCCCAAAGTTGCATTTACTTTAAAAAAAGCCACTGAGTTAAGGCCTCTTTTAAAATTGTTTATTATTTGCCACTGCCAGTTCTCTTTTAAATCGAATATGACAGGATAGGATTCAAAAGAAGCGTTACAGGGTGAGTGACTGAGCAAGGACAGGCATAGGCACCTATTTAAAGTGAGGCACACATGTTAGCCAAAGGGACATACCAATGCACAGGCAAACTCTAGTGATATTATTACATTAAAAGTAATTTTTTTTTACTTTTACATTTACTACAGTAATCCACAATGATTATTTTTCAACAACTGGTCTTTCCTGTTAGGTGTAGTACTTCTATTACAAAGTAGTAGTTTTTGAAGGAGAAGATTGAGGAAGGGGGAAGTTGCTGAAATTTGGAAGGGGGTTGTTTGTGTATTTGTTTTCTTACAACTGGCAAAACCACAGCAGCTATTCTCCAGAAATTTCACAAGAAACATTCATATGGGCAGGAAATCTACTGGCAAGAAATGGCAGATGAAAGAGTTATGTACTGCTGAATGAGAGCTTTGCACCTGCACATTGCTTAAGTTGGAGAACATGCTATTAATACAATCACAACAGCGTAACCAGCGGGATACGTAATCATCCACCAAGAAGATCTCATTTTGAGAATTCATGGACACTTTTGGCATTAGTGCAAAACAAGGAGTTGAATCAATTTCAAATGTGTGTTAAATGGAAAAAAAAAAAAAAAAAAAAAAGCTAAACAATTGCTATCAGTATATCATGTTTAAAATTAAGATGAGAAATGTGTAACTGAGGCCAGACAAGCCTACTGGAGATCCAAGGACACCAGTGAGATTACAGGCAGGGTTTCCTGGTAAGTAGGGTTGGAGGAATCCTGCTTCAGTCTCATTCACTGGATTCTGGTTTATTTCTACTTTATTTATGGAGAAACCTTTTTTTTTTTTTCTTCTTCTTTTTTTTCCCCTCAGGGTCATTAAACTTAGACTGAATAGAGCAGTTAAAAAAAATGCCTATGGAACATTTTTTGGGGTCAGGATTTGGTAATTCATTGAAATCAAAATATTTCCAATGCATATCAAAACATATCAACAAAGTTTCAAAACAAGTGTTGTCCCAGTTTTGAAACCTGGAAGCCCTGAGGTCTCTAGTTCAAAGGTAGACTACTTGGTGGGCCATCCTGCAATGACAGGCCATCAATCCTCTACCCTGGCAGTCGGAGGGTTGAGCAATGGTCTGCCAGCCAGGAGGACTCCTCCAGAGCCCTGCAGGCTTCCAGAAGAACTTAGCCAAAATTGAACTGTCCCTGCAAAAAGTTTAGATTTCAGTCATCTGCCAAGGTCTCTCTGAAATTTGCCAAAGTGTTTTACTTTTGAGACTAGCTCCATCAGCTTTCTGTGTAGAAATGTTGTTTTTTCCAAATAAACTATTTCACCCCAAGGAAACCATTTTATCTACCTCAGTGATCACCTAGATCAAGCAAACTGGTGTACCACCCCTGGATTTGTCCCTGAACCAGTGATGCTGCTTCAGGGTTCTGGCACAGAAAGGTTGTTATTACAGACCTTGGAGACGTGCAGTTCAGTTTTTCCAGGCTGACCAACACCTCTGCCACGCAGTCAGTCTCCTCCTTAATGAATTTCACCTCAAGTGGTTTTTAAGCAGCCATAGGAGGGGGAATGCCTAGTGCTTCCCTGGGTGAGAAGGCTGAGACCTACCCAAGGTGGTTCCTGAGGAATGTTGTCACTTTCCTACTGGGATGTGAATTGCCAGGAATGTAAGAGAAAACATAATAGTGATGAAATGAATTAAACCAGTATCCGTTAAAGACAGTAACACAGAAGTATGCAGCCTATACTGCTATCTCTTGTGTAAGTGCTATAGCATATCAACATTAAACATACCACAGCAACTGCAAGAGCCCCATGGGAGGCTGCACTGCTGGAACTTTGCACTACCACGGTACAAGAGCTGCTGCCCAGCCATACTTATTGCCCAGGCCAAGTTTGCCTATGTGATACAAGGGCTAGTCTCCTCTGACAGACATAGGAGACATCTATGCATCTGGAGGTCACAACAGAACTTACCAAAAGGCTAAAATATTAAGCATGGCTTGTGAACAGAGGGGAGATAAGGAAGCAACATTCCTAGAGAACCATATAGAGATCAAAGATTTTCTATTCCTATAGGCAAGAATGTTTTGGGGGCTGACCAGCAGTGGTTTGTTCATAGATGGACTGAGTAAGATTGTTCAACAGTCTCCATACCGGGTAAACCACCGTGTTCATCTGAAGGACAATTTTACTATGGTCTTTAAAGGCAACTAAAGCAACATAGCATGCATCAGAATGTTAACAGCAGCAGTATCTTCTGAGGTGTGCTTCCTCTTCTTGATTCACTGCAAAATCTATTGAGTTGCAAGGAAAACTGAGTGGGAAAAGCCATTTTAAATTGCATGCTCATCATTTGAATGTCATTTGAACAACTAACCTACAAACTTCATCATTTTGCTATTAGAAAGAAGAAATAAAAGCTATAAAAAAACTTGTAAAGAATCACAGAGTACTTGCCCAGATTGCTGACAGTCAGTAAATGCCTCAAAAAATCTCTCCCACTTCTTTACAGAGACTACAATTCAGCAGTCCAGTGAACAGGACTATAAAGTCAGGGTATCTGCCCCAAAACGAGCATGCTTTTTCTTTGCAGTAAAGCATTTGCAGGACAGCAGGCTGGCACCAGGCCCTGCAAGGTATTCGCCATTTTGTAAAACAAAGCAGCCATCCATAATCTTTTTCGTTTCCAGATAATAAAAGAAAAGTCTCATTTTGCAACTATAAAAACCCAAAAGTTAAAGCAGTACAGCTGTAAGCAGAAATCTAGTCCACTTGTGGTTTAAAGAGCTCCACTCCTACTGTACATAAAATAATACGCTGGTATCATTAGCATAGACAACAGCTTGTTTTCAATTTGGCTGCAGATAATGAAATTATCCCCCAAATTACCATAAAGTGGAACAAATAAACACAAAAGCAAACTCTTTCTCTAACCCCCCCGCCTTCAGCAGCGCTGGCTTTCAGCTATTTAGAATAAAAGCAAAGCTTCTGTTTTTCCAGAGCTCCAGTTTGACCTCAAGCAGATAAAGAACATGAAATGACAAACACGCAGCAAAGAGTTACTGTGTCCTTCCCCCCTGGCCTCTGTTTACATTAGGAAATGTACCCGGGGAGGAGGGAAGGGGAGGCAGGAGGGCCGCCTTTCAGCGCGGCGCTCAACTCCGCTGGCTCCGGCTGGAGCTGGCCCCCGTTTCTGAGTAAGCTTACTCCGCTCCAGATGTGCCTCGGCTCCAGCGTGGCTGCCATGTACAGTAAATCGGCATCTGAGGGCTCGTCAATCTGTGGGGTAGAGCAATTGCGGTCTCGCCAGGCCGCCCCACTGGCACAAACAGAAATTTGCGCCGCTGAACTGGAAAAGGAGGAGGAGGAGGAGAGGAGGGAAAGGGGCGAAAAGGAGGGAAGGAGGCAAATAACGGGAGAGCGGTGTGTGAAAGGTGAGGGGCTGGAAGGTGTCCGCTCCCAGGAGGAGAAGGGGAAGAAATAAACACTAACGGCCAACGGGGGAAATGTTCTTAATGCTTTTGTAAATTTACTTGTAAATGTTTTACACTTCGAAAGAAAGGGGAATGCTGCGTATCATTTGGCAATGCTGGCTGTCTATAGGTCCCCGTGGATATACTGGTTTAGTACGGCTTGTAACCAGGGCTAGAGAAACATAAAATAGCTGGGAAAACACAGCCAATTAGTCATTGCATGTAGATTGTAAAAACAAGAGAGACAGAGACAGGGAAATAAATACCCTTGCAATTTGAGTCCCTCTTGTTTATGTCCTGCAACACGAGTATGAAAAAGCGGAGGGAATGACGCCTCCTAATCAACGTGCAACCTGCAAACCAGTCAGTGCTCCCATTCAAAATCCTCCAGGATTTCCTGACGCTCACAAGATTTACCTATTTGCTGTCATTGTAAAATACAAATTGTTTCGCTAATCAGGCAGTTTGCTTTGGACCCGACCCCAGTTGTACAAACTCCAAGTTGGACGCTCATTTCTGATCTCCTGCCGCCTACACAGCCATTGCTAACTGAGTTGTAATAGGATGAGAAAATGATCTTTTCTTTTATAGTGGGTTCAAATGAGCTACCCAGCTTCAAGCTGACTATAGCTGTGTTTTCCTAATCACCATTTTTTAATAGCAATTCTGAGGATGAAAATGCCTGCTTCCCCCTCCCTTCTCTTCCAACAGCGCCAAGTCTAAGAATGTAAATAAGTGTTAAATTGAAACACAGAACAAAAATGGGTCAGATTTAGTGTAATTGAGTCATAGTTAAATTTAGGCTGCTTTTATTTGCAAATGTGCACTTTTAACAGCAGCTCTATACAGCGTCTCTGCGTAGAATGAGATGCCTCATTTATTTATTATTTTTATTGTGGTTGTGCCTGAAATTCTCAGCAAAGGCGCCCGGTCCCGTTGTGCCGTGCACTGTAAAAGATGAGCTATGCATTTTAAAAACTCCCCTTTGCCAGAGAGGCCATCCTCTGTGTACCATCCGAGTTAAATGGCAGCACCTTAAATGGACAGAAATATTGTCAGCTGTTCCATATTTTCAAAAATTGTGAATCAAAGCTGAAAAAAAATCATGAGGCTGCAGGATAAAAGTCGTAAGGTTTTCCAAAGGATACATGCGGCATCCTTTCTTGTCTCCTAGTTGTGATTTTTCAAACCTTCCCAACGCACTGTAAGAGCATGAAAGCTACTTTTTTAAAAGAATGTTCAGATTCATGCATTTAAGGAATCAATCCCTTGATTTAAGGAATAAAGGCTTAAAAACATCAAATATCATTAGATTTGAGATAAAGCTGTAAGACTTGACAATACAACAAACAGTTGTATATGAAACTTGAATTTCCTTAGCGCCCCACTGGCAGGATGGGGTAGTTAAGCTCTCTTCCCTCAAAGTTAAATCAATCCTGCAAGGTACGAGGTGCTCCGATTCTGACTGCAAAGAACATATGTAATCATATACGATTAAATACACACAGTTAAATATACAATTAAAGTAAATGTGATTACTCTTATTCATAGATTTCATACTGGGTTTTCAAACAGTGGAGGCACTGAGATCATTGCCTTAGATGCAGGGCAATGGAGAAGCTCAACAAGCCACCAGCAAGCAGGGAGGCACACATCTGCCAAAGTGGACAAGTCCATGCACAAAGTTTATGTGCCACATTGCCAGCTCTTCTGTACGGACGAGAAGAAGGCACAGTATGCTGCCTCTCTCTTCTTCCTCTCATCTCAGTGTCCAGCCCATGCCCCTGCCAGTCCCCAAAGAGGGTTCTCACCATTGCTTTATGCCTCATGAAGCCACTTACAGTGGGACAAAATGGAAATAAACCAAGTGTATCGAATCAGGATGGCAAGATTAGGAATAAAATTATCCCCAAACCTGACTGTTTAAAATTAGGCTGGCCAAAGCCCTGGTAAGTGTACAACAGGGACTTCCCTTGCACCGACAGAAATACGAAGTGGGTGATGGAACAGGTGTTTTCAACAGCCAATATTTCCATGCAGAAAGGGAACACAGACGAGTCTCATTAGACAGTAGCTGAGTTTAGTAAAGAATGTGACTTTTCCCACCCAATGTTGAATGAGTGGCCCAGGGGAAACGCGATACTTTGAGGACACCAAGAGCAGCGCAGTTCTTAGCGCATCCACCACAATAATGGCACTAATTTGAGAATAAGCGAGCGTAAAGCTGATAATAGTTGTCTGTAAAGAAACATGTACGATGGTAAGACGATATCAGACAATGCTAAGTGACCATGGAGGAATGTATCTAGAAGCCAGGACGCAAAATGAGTGAAGCATGAAGAGGGTGTTGAAAATGAATGGGTGGGAGAGATAGGAACAGCAGAGCAAATAGTGCAGTCCCTCTTCAGAGAAGCCCACCTCAGAATTATGCTCCTAACTCACAGCAGCAGTGCTCTTCCACTTTAGTCTTAGCCATGTTTTTACAGGGTAGAATCAAGCCTTTGTTTACATGTGTGTCTTAAGTGCAGCCACTAAACCAGTTTACCATGAGTATGGCCAGAAAGGATGATCTCCCTGACAAAAGTTAACAAAAAAGACAAAAATTCAACTGATAATCTCACTAAAATATGATACCTTCTTTCTTTGACAGTTCAGCTAATGCAACGTGCCCTTTTGCAAGACAACAGGTACTAATGACTCAAGAAAAACTGCCTGCAAAAGAAATGATGGTTCAATATTTCCAGCGATAACTGTGTTTTAATTGTGCATTAGAATCTTGGAACTACTCTTTTCTTTGGGTTTTCTTCTATGCACATTCCAGTGCACCTGACAACTGAAGGAAGGGCAGTGCTGTCCAGCCATTGTTCGGGCAGATGTTGTGTAAATTTCCACAGAAGATTCTGCCGAGACTCTCTTACACAGACCTGACACCTGCATTATTTGGAAGGATTACTTTCCATATCAACAGATTTCCCCCAGAGACTGAGACAAGATGAGCAACTGAGAACCTGGCTGCAAAGCAGTCCTGCAGAGTAGACAGGGATGCAATTATTCTTCCCTGCTCAAGGAATATGCAGCAGCCCTGTGTTCTGAAGCAGACAAAGGTGGCTCACTTCACACATCTCTTTAAAAAAGTGGAGATTAACAAAAGTTTGTTTAGTATCCTTTCTACAGTAATTTAAAAATAAAATAAAATCTAAAAGGACTGCAAGAATAGACTGTGTTGCAACTGAAATTGTCTATAACACAAACTGCAAGTTTGGCATTTCTGTTCATAAAAGACCTATCAGTAAATCCACCAGGCTTATATATGCCAAATGTTTAACATCCCAGTAGCATGCTTTTTATGATGCCTCTGACACCTGCAGAGAAATTACATCAAATCTGTAGCAGCAGTATTAGGTAATGCACCAGAGTTCAATGTTCAAAACATCCTGTTCTTTACATAGCCTCTTGTCTTACACAAAAGCAGTTAAAAAAAATAGAGCTTGTTCAAGCGCCAGATTTACAACCTTGTGTGCAGAGACTTTGTATGGCTCATCTTCCAAGGTTGTTTTGTTATACCTGTGGGCTGGGAAAGCGGAGGCAGGAGAAGGCACAAGAGGGAGGAAAGCTTTGTGAATGAATGGTTTCAAGCTTTCAGGGAACAATGAAATCATTTCAAACCACTCTTAAGACAATTAATTTCCTTTTCCAAAAAGTAAAATTAATAAGAAGTGAAATTTGTCAGCAGTGAGCAACTGAATAAGTATCCTGTAGCTGGACTGAAGATAGATTAAAGTCATGGAATATTTATATTTGTAGTTTGAGATCTGGAGACTTGGATCAGCTAATTAGTAAGACAGATGCCATTTGCAAAACTTGGATGTTGATCCTGATGCAGATTTTGAGCTCATCAATCTTTTGGAATGTTTAGAGGGGAGGAAGCTTGGCTCTCCTCTCCAATTTCACACTAGAAGGCTCTAGTTGGCTTCAGTGATGAAAGAAAAAAAAATTTAAAAAAAAAAAAAAGGAAGACAAGATGTCTCTATGTGGAAAACTCCAGGCTTTCATGGAACATATACATTGTATAACCTCACTGTTGCTGTTACAAAACTATGTGAAGAGTAGGCCCTCTCCTTACTGGGCTCTGGGGTTCCTAATGTTGAGGGAAATCTCAGCAGAACACCACAACCCACCAGTGCCTTTATGTTCTTGTCACATTCATGAATCCTATGACTAATCTCTTTGCAATCAAGACCCAAAGCTATAAGTAGTCACTTTATTCTTATTTTCACAAGCTAGTGAGAGTTTTGGTGTTACTCATTCTGTTTATGAAACGCTCATTTTCACTGGGAAACAGCATATCGATAGTGTGTCAGGCTGGGAATAAAGGGACCTGCCTCAGCACATCAGTGAAGTTTGCTACTAACTCCTGGCCTTTGAAGCATTTCTTAGGCACAGACTGTATTTACAGCTATCAAGTCCAAAAACAATAAAACCCCCTTCATTTTTGCTTAAAAAGGTGCTTTGAGATCACAGATAAAAAACATGAGGAAAAAATTAATTTGTACAAAAAACAACTAGTGCTGCAGAATGAAGCAGCAGATCCCAAACAAGCTGAATTTTGCAGTTCCATTGAAGAATTCTAAGTTTAGATCAGATCAAACTTGAGCCCAACTATTTTGTCCAAACACCTACATAGAGCCTGTTTGTAACGTATCCCTCATAAAGCTCTTCCTCTTACTTCCTGTGAAAAGGAATATTGCAAAACTGCACAGAGGAAGTGGAAGTTTAAAAGCTTTGCAGAGACCAGATGGAAAATGTGATAGGAAACTGAAAAACAAACATTTTGTGTTTTCATATATATTAATTACACTTAACAAAGGTTAGCTTCCACTCATATCTTTCCCTTGATTTTCTACCCAGAACTTTTCATTCTTATACTAACATTCACACACTGCAAGGGCTTCTACCAATAACAATAGTAAGAGTCTGGTAAATGTTTTATTATCAAAGGCAGCAAAAAGACTTATTTTATGTAGAGGAAATAAGCCAGAATCAATAAAGATATAACCTGTTGCCTTTATTATCACTGGAACAAGACTTCTCAATTAATTTTTTTACCAAAACGTAGTTCCCTTTGCTGGGATTCTCTGGGTGACTTTTACCAAGGTTTTCTCTGCAGGAAATAGTGGATAAACTCCAGATCTCTGAAAGAATGACAACACAGTATGAAATACAGGGTCTCCCACAAGAATGCAAGGGACTTCATCTCTCATGGACCTGGGAAAGACCAAACAAAATGTACACATGGTCCGAACCCAGACTGAGGTCTGGCATTTGAATAAATCTGGAGTATTTTCAATCCATCCCATTCAATCTCAGTAACTCCTTTATTTTTTGGCCACAAGATTGATGCTGCCCTGCAACTCCTTGCTGATGAATACATTCCTCTGGATGCCTAATTTGTGAGAGATTTACGCTGTGCAAACATTATTTACAGAGAGCAGTTGATTCTCTCTAAATCAATTAGATATGCCTTTTCAGGCACATTTTCTGCTGGAGACAACCAGAAGTGGGTTTTCTTTTTTACCTGAAGTGGGGAATCCAAAACCACATCACCTTTGAGAAGCCATGGGGTGGCTTGGAAATGAAATGGTCCTGCCGATGCAGCCTCCTGTATAATTGAAATGCAATTTAAAGGATCTTCAGAGGAATTTCTCTAACTCTGGAGGAGGCCGATCAGCAATTTGACCTCCAATAAAGACAACAGAAGGAAGCTCCCTTTGAAAGACAGAGGAAACTTTTTCCTTTGAAAAGCATTCTTAGGTGCCGTCTGCTGATACAGTGCAGACTTATCTCCTGAGGTCCAGACGAGCCTGTGTTACTGATTACACCAATATACCTCATGCCGTTCTCACTGCCCTTATCTAAGAATGGGAAAAGCCAAGGAGAGCAAGGGAAAAACAAAACAGAACCCTACCTAACGGAGAGGTTTATCATTAGAAGCGTGCTAAACGCACCCAGAGAAATCTCCCTGCATATAGATGAAGTTTAGGAATGTTACCATTTTATTGCTCTCTGGAAACAACGAGGCTGTCAATGACAAAAATATCAAACTGTGTCTCTAAACCTGGTGGATACATGTACAAGTAGGTAACTGGATTTGCAACTATGCATTGTGTGTGCAAAATGAGCGCCTGTACCTAAACGTATACATGAGTTCATGATGTTCAACAAAGGCAAGTAAGTATTAAATCCTGCATCTGGAATAGCCTAGAGGCCAACGGATCAGAAAGTTGCTTTGCAACAAGGACCTGGGGATCCTGGAGGACAAAGTGAACGTGAATCAGCAGCGCGCCTTTGCAGCGTTAAAAGCCAACCTCATACTGAGATGTTTTATTAAGAAAATAGCCAGAATGTCAAGGAAGTGATTATTCGCCTCTATTCAGCACTTGTGAGACAACATCTGGAGTACTGCATCCAATTCTGGGACACTGACAAACTGGAGCAGGCAAAGCTGAGGGCCACCAAGGCGGACAAAGGGCTGCAGTATGTGACTTGAGAGGACAGCTGAGCAAGCTGGGTTGGTTTAGCCTGGAAAAATGAGAGCTGAAGGAGAAGGCCTCGCCACCATTGCCACAACCTAAATAATGCAGTAAGTTTATAATAGTACACAAAAGTTCATTTGTTATCATGACTAACCTGTCTTCCATCTCACATCAGAAACAAAGTAAGTGCAGTCTCTGTGAGTTTACGATTTGTGGGACAAAGTGACCCACTGCTGGGGCAGGGCAAGACTAAAGAAGACCTGGAGTCAAGCCAACAACATGCCTCAAGCAAGCCAGAGCTGTGCAATAAACTAACCAAATCCGTCCGAATTACAGCAAAAATTCCCATGACTCAACCGCCTCCATAGCCTGGCAGCTCTACCTCCCACCTCCACAGCCCCATCTAACACTAGAGCCCAAGCTGCCGGATACTTCAACCCAAACATTGTGGTTATACAGGCCCCCCCCAAGCCCAAGGCGCAGATCCATGAATCCTGCTTTAATCCACTCCTGAGAATGTGTGTGTTTTTTGGTCAGAATTTTGGTTGTCTATATTTGGAAAGTCTCACCCACAGTCTTCAGCTGACTAAAGGAAGCCAAAGAAAATGCAAGATGCAGTGGCTACCAAAGCTGAAATTCTCCCTCAATATGATGGTTCCTTATGTGTTTGTGCACTGTACATGTGCCTACCAAACCTCTAGGAACTCGGTCTGCTCCTCATCTCATTTTATAAGGAAGGGATGAGAAAAAGTCTCAGAATGCAGAATTCCCCAGATACAATCTACTGCAGAGTACATCATTAATAAAGGATTTTTCTATTTATTTGTTTCACCCCGAGCAGCTGGTCAGTCCTATCTCTCTGGGGCATGTCAGCTAATACATATTATTTCATAAGCTGAAAATTCTTGAATAATACTGTCTTGTCCCTTCCGTTTGTGTTACATTACATGGGAGTAAGGAATTATCTTTGCATTATACTGTAGAAATTTAAGGGGAAAAAATATTTACAGAACATGAGAAGAAGACTGAGTGGAACTGACGATTTTAAAAGTGCTGATACCTTTTTGTTTTATATTGGTAATAGAGAAGGTTAAGAATAAATCTGAATCATGCTCATGTGAGGTAGAACTGCTGAATGACAACCAAGGAAAAATGTATTAAAAGCAACAATTAGCTTTTTTTTCCCCACAGATCTCGAAGCACTGAAGTGCCACTGAACTCACTAGGAATCTATTATTGATTTCAGTGAGAAATGCTGGCCCACTAGCCTCATTTTCACAGTTGGAGAAACTGAGAGACAAAAATGTTAAATGAGTTGCAGGATATTACCCAGCAAATGGCAGAGCTGGGAATAGAGCTCAGCTCCCCTGGAGGCCAGTCCGTGCGTCATCCACCGCACCACTTCCTCATACTCGAGGCAGCAATGGAGCACAAATTTCAGGGATTTTGTTTAACAAGAAGGGGAGATGGAGAGCTCTGGAGGCTCACCTCTAAAGTACAGGAATGCCAGGCTTGCTTGGCTGCTACATCCCATGTGCAACTGCTGACGCTAAAATATGAGTATGTCTTTGCTCATATGCAGACTATTAAGGGAAGAATCTGAGAATTTGGAAGGATCACATGGAGAAAAAAGAATAATTCAATTCCTTTTAAAAACAAGCACATAGCAATGCAGATTCTGTACACACTGAATCATGAGGCAAGTTTGCAAATCATAATCAAATGTGATTCAAACACTGTTTCTGCTGAAGGGCTGAATCAGTTAGTTGGTTGCTGTAAAAGACAGAGGGGTCTTACTTTACATCAGATGCCTACAATACTTTTTTTTTTTACAGATTATTTCTCTTCAGCTTAAAATGGGTGATATCAGGCTCTTTAATAGAAGACATCACTTACAAGAGGATTATTTATGTTTCACTGCTGTGTGGGTGGCATATCACTTTACTCCTGAGACAGATGCACTGACTTTGCAGCTTATTCCTACAAGGATATTGTAATCATTTAAAATGATGAATATGAATCCATTTTCATGGCAAATACTGTTTGACAATTTCCTCCCCCTGTGGTTGGTGCTGCACACAATTTGGTATCAGCCTCACATCTGAGGAGGTTCTGCATCCTCAGAAGAACTTATGGGATGGGACAGGACTAAAAGACACCAACTTGTCATCGTATTGCTGAATGGTTTTAACCCATGGATCCAGAATATGTCAGGCTGCCAAAATTCTCATAGTTGAGAAATTGCCCAAACACATTCCAGTCCCAGGTAGAAATCTCCTTCCTTTGGCCAGCAGGTCATGCCCCTGGTAGGAGACCTCTCAGAGCAAGGGCTGCTGACACTGCTGACACTGCTTTGGAGCAGACTCACCAGCCTCAGTGTGGCTGATGGCTGTGGTTGCTTACTGCTGACTACCCGTGCAGCACATTTTTTCTAGACAGTTTCAAATCACCCCACAAAGCTGACTGTGATGCATTATTACTGTGATGGTTTTGTGAAAGGGGAGGTAGCACTTTATGGCCAGGACTATCTGAGATGACCATTGCTAATTTCAAGTGCTTTAAATCGAAGGACATTGTAAATACTTATCTTGTTACCTTAAGTGAAGGCAGTCTGTGAATGGCAGAGCAGCAAAAAGATTATAGGATTTGTATCTTACAGTTCAGCAGCCTTACAGGTGGACCACACCATGACTCAGGGGCAGACAATCCCTGCTCTTCAATTCACATTAAGCCTTCTGATTTTTTGCTTTAATATAAACCACATACATAATTGAGCCTCATGACTACTAGGGGGAAATAAATTTTACTGAAGCTTCAAACTTTGAATGTTTCAAAGTTTTCCTCTGATTTTAATCCTTGAAATCTTGCAAATAAACTTGCAACTTTGACATTGCAATCCTTCAGCAAACACTTTCTTCTTAATGACATTTTATTCACTACACTGTTCCCACCTGCCAGGAGCTTCACTTATGGACAGGGTTTGGCTTTTATTGTTTGGATTTAAAAAAAAAAAAACAAACAAACCAAAAACAACTTTACCATTATGCAGCTGGGTAATATATGACAATAGAAGGTGATAAATACTGCACAGCTGAAGCTGAAAACAAGCTGAGTTAATGGAATGAAGTGAAGGTGATGACACTTTTTTTTTTTACCATGAGGTATTTTAAACAACACATTTTACACAAAGAGAAATCCTTCATTCTTACTTAAAGAGTCTCTGGTGCAAAACTCATTCCCACTGGAGAACACATGCAAAAAAAAAAAAAAAAAAAAAAAAGAAATGCTAACCTCTATTTAATTATTTCATGAATTCACACAAAGTGGGATAATATTTATGCTTCTAAAACCCAGGTGAAGTAGCACTCCTCCCTTCTGCTGCTAAAATACTCTGTGTTGCTGGTGGCTGCTAGAAATTAAAGGGTTAAAATGAAGCCACTGAAAAAGAGTAAAGCATATGTTATATGTAGCACATTACTTGCTCAGTGGACTTCCCATGGGCCACTGAAGGTTGGGAACCACTTCTGTAAAGGAAATGTATATGGTGTCAAGTTATAGACAGTCCTGTGTGTTAGCTCCATCTCTGCAACTGATTAGCCCCAGAATGATTTTGGCCTCACGTAGTTTCTTACAAAAATTATTTAGTCATGCTTCAAAACTTAAGTAGGCAACACCATTATTCCCAGTTTACAGATGGTTCTAAGTGCAACAGGGTTAACAGCTACTGCAGCGAGACACATTAAATGAGCATCAGGAGCTGGAATAAAATTCAGTTTCCCAACCCTTGCCCACTTAACCATAATGTCCACAGTCTAAACCACTTAGATGAAAAAAAGAAATTAATAAATTAAGCTCCTTCACTGAAACCATGTCCCCCGAAGCCATTTCTGATGCCTAAGTAAGCATTGTAATTTTTAAAGCCACTGTGCACCTGCAGCTTTCAAATACTTTCCAAAGGTCACCTACCTATCCTAATTTTTCCAAGCCTCAGCTTCTTAAGTCTTTCAAAACATGGAAAGAATAGCTATCTGTCTCCCAGCCTTCCTGCCCACTGAGGTCAGCAAGAGACTTTTCTTTGACTTCAGTGGCTGTAAGACTTCCCTCCCATATTCTTTTTCTTCAGTTCTGGAGAGCAATTGTCTCAGGGTGGGTAAAAGTCTGCTTCGAGAGAAACTGCTGTGTTGAGAATCACTATCTAATCATTACCACCCATGCACCACACAATACAAACAGTAAAAATTATGAGCAAATAAACCAGCATAAAAATAAAGAATAAGGAAACAGCACAATCACCCTAACAGCAACGGCTGGAAATTCATCTTGGAAGGCTTAAGTGTTCCTGTGGCACAGAAGCTAGGAGTGATTGTTCTGTGCCGCAACGGCATTGCCCAATAACCCATTCTGTCTAAACTAACAGAGCTGGCTAAATTATCCTGCCTTGTGTTCTCTTTTAATTAATTGTTTAGTTTAAAGAGAGGATAAAAAAGGCTGGCTGCAATCCAAGCTCAATTGCCTGCTGCTATGACAGAAAAAAGTACTGATCAGAATATGTCTCTGCAGATGAAATGTGTATCTCCTGGGCTTTTAGCAATAGCAAAATGAGTTTACATTTCTGTCTCTAACACAATTCTGTCCTCCGAGTCATTAACAGCTCCTTGATCCCTTCTCTTATTCCTGCCCCCTTTATCTTATTTACTGAAACTTGTAATATAAACAGCATTTCTTCACCTACTGTCTTTTTGAATTGCTGATTGTCTGGAAAGTGGCACTAGCACAAGGTTTTGGGGCATTTCCTCGGCACAGTGACAGTGTCTCGGTCGCGTGCGGCTGCTGTCAGCCACCAGTTATCATTTAGGGCCATCAGGAGCAGCTCAGGGAGCAAGATACTGGGCCAGGGTAAACGAGCACAGCACAATGTGACCTCAGGAGCATTGGGCAGATTCGCACAAGGCTCAGGATCTGGACATGTGACTGTTTCCAGCTAAAATCACATTCTTCCTCCACCACACGCTGGAAAATTAGAGACTGCCGATCTTTCTAAACATGCTTATGGATGTAGAAAACCCTTTCATAAGGCCCGGGAGTGGGAGAGGTTTCTTCTGAAAGGCAGTGTAGGACAGGATTGGAAGTGCCAGCACTTTTGCCCCCTCATTGTCACATTCCTTTCCCAGGCCCAGCCGATGAGGCGGTCCGTGAGCCGCTCTGGCTGGAAAGGATCGCATTGCTGAACGGGGACGGGAAAGGGAATGTGGTTTCCTGAAAGGTTTCCAGCAAGTACATGGGAATGGAGCTCTTGAAAGAGACATGGAGCTGGAAGCACTTCCCTTCTGAGAAACACTTCCAATCTGCTCCCTGGGCCAAATGTAATAACAGCTCTGACATTATTATTTCAAAGGGGGAAAAAGGAATTCTTCCAGCTCGCTGCTGTGATTTCTCCTTTTTGAAGCCACACCTTCTCTGAGACCTGGAAGTCATGTGGTTTAACATGCAAGCCTGCTCACTAGGGATGCTTCTTGGGCACAACTCTACCCACACTTATCACCAAGTCATCCTGCAGCTGCCAGGAATGCTTCTGGAAACCAAAAAAGATAAACTTAAAGATGTGTTTTTCTACTTGAGCCTCTCCCTATATATCTCTTTATTTATGTGGAATATATTAACACAAATTTTCTGCAATAAATGACAAGCTTTTTCCTACTGTCAGTCATGAGCCAAGATCTAGATATGACAGAAAACTGTGTGTGAAACCCAGCTATTTTGTTGCTTGATGTGGAAGATTTTGTTTGGTAGGATCCTTTTACAGCTGCAAAGTCTCTTCCTTTCCCCACTTAATACACCACACTGCACAAGAAATCAAGAGAAATTATTTGAAATGTCTCTCTACACGAGCTTATTGGGGAATATGCTAAGTGTTCTTTACGAGTGAACACCAACAGAGTCATGCTAAATACTCAGACTATCACTAGAAGGGTTAGGAAATAACATTTGAAGGAAGAAATGAAGAAGCAAAAGCAGCAAGGGACCCTGTTTCTGGTTTACCATCCAGGAATATTCTGGAACGTGCACAGAAGAGTTACAAAACAAGTGCTGTTGACAGTACAAAGGGGAAAATAAAGCCATTAGAAACAGCATAAATTGTACTGGCATGAATAATGTTTCTCCCCAGACTTTGTTCTAGAAAAAAAAATAGGTGGTGGCATTAATTCAGCAACCTCCATTTCTAAATAGGTTCAGTTAAATTGGTACAATTTTTGTTTAGATAAGGCCTCAGACTCACTGACTCTCTGGAACCCCCTCTTAGTCTTACCTCTAACCACTTTTTCCGGCCCATGGCAGGGAAAAATGTACCACAGGAGGCAGAGCCAGACACCAGTGTATAGTAAGAGCCTCAACCAAGAGCGTCTCAGCAAACACAGGGCCAGAATCCACCCTTGCTCACAGTGAGCAATTCATGTGATTGGGGCTGCTTAAGGAGGCAACATCTCAGCTGCCAGTTTACTGACACCTGACAGCCATCAGCCTGCAATGCCTAAGTAGCTATAAAACATGAGTCAGTCAATGAATTACATGATATTTGGAAAATAAGAATCATTTAGAACATTCTATTCACATTTCTGTGTATGGATCATTTAACCTTGTGGGTGTTTGGGGTTTGTTTTGGTTTTTTGGGTTTGGTTTTTTGGTTTTTTTTTTTTTTGTATTTTAGCTAAACATATAAGAAGGAATAAGAACACAAAAGTTCTTACCAGTATCAAGAAAAAGTAAAATACTATTTTTACAGGGTTATGACCATATTCTAAGTAGGGACAGGAAGCTCTTTTAACTTTAGAGAAAATACAGCCTTAAAACTATACAACGAAAACTCACAGCATACTTTTCTTAAAACTAAAAATACAGGATTTTAAACCATTGGTGGGTAATTTTAGCTGATGTTAGAAGTTCAGGTAACAATTCAGAGACCTGTTTCTGTAGTATTTCTGGGTTTGTATCTAACTCAAACATCCATACACTTCACAGCCTCATTTCCATGGAAATTTTTTTTTTTTAGGAAATAAATATACTACAATTTGGATGAGTGTTTTTTCTTTCAGTTTGATTCTTTCAGACAAATAGAAACTGACAAGAAATCAAAGATTCATAACGAGATATAGAAAATACCACTAAAAATATGAAGCAACAAGAAAATTGCCAGAATCTGGGCTGATACTCCTGAACTCCTTTACTCCTGAACTCCTTTACTCCTGAGCACAGTCATGATTTAGAAACAAGGTGATTCTTAGTTTGCATCCTTCAAGAAGACAAATTCAACAGGCTCTTTCAGAACAAGCTCAGTACACACTGATAAACTGAGGTCTCCACAAAAAGCCAGTTGTGGACACTGTGTTTAAATGGAGCAGGAAGAAGAATTTGTGTCATTGACATCTTTGCACTTCTCATTCATCACCAGGTTAATAACACACAGACGTGGGCCTGGAAGCAGAATTCCTTCCTCCCAACAGAGTGCTCTAAGCACCAAGCAACAGAGTCACACTGCTTTTTGTTCACTCTGGTTCAACGAATCTCATGGTCCTTGCAAGCAGCTGACATGAAACTACTCCAGCTTCTTCTGTCTCACACCTGGTAAAAGGACACCTTTTTAGGGGAAGAGTCTAAGAAGAGGATGTGATTCCTTACAGAATCACGGAATGGTAGGGGTTGGAACGGACCTCTGGAGATCATCAGTTCCAAACCCCTGCCAGTGCAGGAACACCCAGGGCACGCCACTTCCCTCCCCATACAGACTAAAGAGAAGACAGAGCCAACATCTTCCCACATCCAGACAAGCACTCCAACCTGCAAGCTTCTCCTCTGGTTACACTGTGGAAGAGCATCTGACTGCTTGCTTTTTGCACACTTCAAAGAGGATGCTGGCATCTTGGATCATGGCTAGATAGAGGAATCTTTCCAGAAACTCTGCTGAGGCTTAGTGATGGCTATGACTTCAGGCACATCCTAGCTAAAGTTCAGTGCTCCCTCCTGGCTCACAGCTGGCTGCTCAGTGTGAGGTTTTTTCCGACTCATCCTTATGAATCATCACTTTTTGGTGTACAGTCTGGTGTACTTAGACTGATGGTTTCCCATCTGGTCAGAAGACTGCTGAGCTCATCAGGCATAGCATTAATTAATGTGACAGTTACAGACAAACCATTCCGGAGCAGTAAGCACCCCTTCACGTTTGCCTTGCTTTCTGACTGGCTCCTTTCCTGATGAAAAGGCACTAGAATGGCACGCAATTAGCATCCTCTGTTTTATTAGTATGACGGTCCTCGTGTACGTCAACAAGAGATTTACATGGCAGGCCAGCATGACACTGACATTCTGAATCGCCAGCAACCCCATCTGGTTTCTGCAGGGTCTCATAAAACCAGCATGTGTGCCCATAAACAGAAATGCCAACAGCACCATGGAGGAAGTTGCCACTCAGGCAGAGTTACCTTCATGTAATCTTCAGGGTTGCAGAGCTGAATGTAATTTTCTTCAGACCAGGCTCAAAAATTCTGACAGTGCAGCCTGTGCACGAACCAAAGGAAGGGAACCTAGAGAGCAAGCAATCAATAGTCATAAAATGTAAGATTAAGTGACCAAACAGCAACTAATTTAATCACGTTTAGGAAATTAAGGTCAACCACTTTGATCCTGTATTTGAATATTTCCTAACATCCTCTATAGTTCTGCTCCAGCTCCCATCATGCTTTTCAGCAAATACTCCACGGAGGCCTCGCTGTTTGCCATCCCTAAGCCTGACACTGTGCTCCGTGGTGAACTGATGTGGCGTCCCTGCTGGGTGTGCTGGGCCTGCCACTCCAATTAAGAAAAAAAAGAGATGAGATAATGCAGCCACCAGACCTAGCAGGATTCTGGCTGAAATGACTCTCAAATGCTCCTACCGGCTACACCGCTCCCTGACAAATCTCCCCACCCTCCACTGTCATTTTCTCCTCTCTTTTATAAGAGGAAATGGATGCTAAATCATCAAGTTAGGTTCCCTCCTTACCATAACAATTACTAACAATACACTTTTTCCCCTTTGTTATAAATTACTTTAGTGTGTAATTCAGCCAAATGAGAAGACGGGCACCACTCACACACACTGCCTCCATCCTTTTGTGTAAGGCTGGGACTCACTGCATTCACCATCCCAGAGCTCTGAAAAACAACAGTTTTCCTTCCACTCTGGCAGCATCCATAGCTCTCCTTCTGCTACAACCTCTCTTCATGCTCAGGAAACCAAGACACCAGGAAATGAACTGTTGCAGACAAAGAAAGGATGAGACTACAGCCATTCAAGATGCTGAAGACTAGAGCTTAACCTCCAGTTCTTCTACAGAGTATTTTTTTTTCCTGTGAGGTTGGCCCAAAAGCATATTTAGCACTTATACACCAAACTCTATTTGAGTTAGAAGTATGAATACCTTTGCAGACTGTCCTTAGTTTCTTCAGTCCCACAAAACCCAGTCACACCCTTGGTAACCCCTTCCTAGTGCTTCGCACTGTACCCATCCCATCTGCACCGTGCCCACCTCACGACCTGCACACAGGGCCACTGCTATTTGATAGCCCTGTAGCTGTCACAGGGGGACCCAGAGAGCACAAAGGGAAAATGTGAGCCAAGGGAAACTGTATGTCAATCACCTTCCAGATGCCCGCTACAGCCTACTGATACCTCCACCCAGCAGCTCACGTAGGAGAGAGGAGACAATACCTGCCTCCAGAGGTGTCACGTGCCAGGTTACACAAGCAGGACCTATAGTTATTAACTTTGCTTCCTTAATGTATTCTCTAAGGCTTGGAAGTCTTCTCCCTGTAGTGGGCCTACAGAGCTAGATGGGATCAGGAGCTCTCCCCAGATGCAGAGCAATGGAGAACTCCTTCAGAGTAGTATGGGTGCATAAGCACAGGGGACTGAGAGTGAAGACCTTGCCTCTGGATGTCACACAAAGCACTGAAGAAGAAAAACAGCCTTCTAGCCAACCCTGACCTGCTTTGCAGCCAGGCAGCTCGCAGGGAGCCTAGCTTACACTACCAAACTTCTGATGTGTCAGCTTCACAAAGGATAGGAAACAAGAAGTCTCTTTGGCCATGGCTCCACAGAGATGTCTTTCCAAATCTGTGTGCCAACATCATTTGGCTCTAAGTCTTGCACAATCCACACAAGAAGGACACATGCTCTCTCCTTTCTTCCTGGGCAACCTCCAAATCAAAATTAAGGAGTGATTGTCCAGGCTCTTGGGCAGATGACCTGGAGGGAATAAGGGCCCTCCTAAAGCCCACCCCCTGACAGAAGAGGAAGGAAAAAGGGATGCCCTACTCTGTCCTGCCTTGTGGGGACTTGTTTGCTCCAACACCTCGAGCAGAGGAGCCACCACAGTGGCTGTGGTGCTGCCTGCAGGATACAGTAGAAACCACACATGGGCTGTCAGGAACTTGCCACAAGGCTCTACACCCATCTCCAGCTCCTGCCAGCCACTGGGGCTGTTTCACTCCAAATCTGATTGTTTGAAATTTGTCAGCAAGCTGGAGAGTGGAGTTTCAGACAGCCCAGGGATACCAGGCAATGTGGATGTGCCAGTGCGTGCATAGTTTGGGCCCTAACTGGCACCATGGTAATTATCTATAGGAGCTGAATGTCTCTACAGATTAGGAATACTTGGGGCACAGTTACCCACTTGGAATAGACAGTAAGAGCCTGCTTCTCTGAAGACCCAACTCTCAGGTGAATACACGCTGCGGACACTAATGTGTCCCTGGTTTGTTTGGATTTCAGGTCCTACACTTCTGATTCATTTCGGAATTTAGTCAGATTTAAAGGCCATTGTTATTTCCAGTTCATTTGAGAGACCAAGTCTGAGGTTCACAGGTGACCACATTTTTCTTTACATGCAGACTGGGTCATTTTAACTCTCTCTTGACTTGCTCTGCTGTAGATTCTATTATAAAAAATAAATGTTCATTAGTAATTAATTTATTACAGTATTAAACATTAAAGGCCAGGTTCACAATTGATGTGATCAGTGTAGTTGCACTGAAGTCCTTGAGTGATTGCTAATTTACACTAGTGGGTAGTCTTGCACTTACAGCGTTGAGATTTTAAAAAAGCTTTATTTTATTTTCATTTCTGTCCAGCTGAGTGGATGAGGGGAAGGGAGCTGCGTCACTGCTCTTTGGCAAGACTCTCTCAGCTTCGTATCTGTTCTTATGAAGCTTCCAGTCAAGTTTTTGCAAACTCAGACATTTAGTTACTGTGGTTTCAATACACACCTCAGCCTATAGATGCTCAGCTGAAGAAACCACCAATTCTAATCTTCTGGTAGCTCACCTATCATCGCTAGTGTAAACCAACCAGCCTTTCCTCCACCAGCAGCCTAAATTCCCCGAAGCACTGTTTCCAGATGGGGAGACTGCCTTCACAGACACCTGTTACATCTCATAATATCAGATAGCACGTCTGTAATTCTACCTCAGACTCATCCTACAACTTTGTGAGTCACACTACATGTTTCGTGTACCCGGTGAACTAAAGCAAACAAACAGGAACTATTTGTATTCTTCTTATTTATGCCACAGCTTATAATAAAACCCCTCTGGAAACACTTCCGAACAGGTAGCAGCCGGCAGACAAGTTTTGCCAAGGATTTAAACTAGTCTTTACCTGTTGTAGCTGTTGGGAAATTTCTAGCTGTTGCTAGAAGTGTACTTGTACCTGCATGCTGGGGTTGGGAGTGTGAGCAGGTGTTTGCAAACCACAGTTATATTGCTAACCGTGCTTACTGTCTCAGGCTCAGGACTCATCATACTCAGCAATGTCTTGTACCTGCAATATCTTGCTGCAAAGATTCTCGTTCAATTTGTCTTACAACAGTGATCAGAACTGCTCTGAGCTATAAATGCCTCTCCACCTAATTTCTGTGTGCAGTGTGATGCTCCTAACCCTGAAGGCCCTTTAAGATTTGACCCCTTTCACTGTTTTTCCTGCTGTCAGCCAGGACAGCAAAAGGAGAGGTGGTATGTGGCTGAAAAGCCTCACAGTCCTCAATCAGCCCTTTGTCTTTCATGACCAGCTTTTTATCCAGGGGCAACAGTCTTTTTCCATTACCAGTAAAAATGAACCCCCCAGTAGGGGTGATGAAGAAACAATAAAACTAATCATTAAGCAGGCCTGCTGAGAAGTGAATTCCAGTCCCAGGTCAGATCTAATTGCATTCTGACACTGAAGCAATGGCCTGGTCATTTATATTAACAATGTCATGTTTCTTTGTATTTATTTGTCTCCATTTTGCTCTCTATCCCCATAAAGAAAGAAATATAAACATGTAGACCAATGAAAAGATGCACATAGACATCAAAATACACTTGCCACCCTTTGGTATATTCTGCAAGTTTCTAAAATACTCTCTTTTTAGCCAAGATCAATTGTGGAAAGACTGAAAACAAAGAGAGCATTTTGGAAAATGATAAGCAAGTGTAAAAGGGCGATTTGGTAAAAAATTATGGTAGTGTCATGGCCTAATACCAAGAAAAACTATGTACCCAGGGGAGGACAGACAAATGTAATCATGTGTGTAAGCACACAAGATATATGTGTGTAACTGTGATTTTTGACGCTAAGGAGATTTAGATACCTCCCTTTGAGTAGTTACAACAGAAACATACTACTTTTGAGTTCAAGTACAGCACATGCATGCACATGGCATACACACACACATGCATTAAAATATTCCTAAAACTATAACTATCATTAGGTCCCTTTCCACCTTTCTTTTACTGCTTTCACCATTAATGATGTTTTGCCCCTGTCTGCATCCTCAGCCTCCTCCCCCCCTGTTTTTTGCCCAGACTCCCCAGCCAGCCTCCCATCCTGAGATTCTTCCTTCAAGAATCTAAACAAGATGCCTTTGCATCTGACTGAACACAATGGGCCCCTCTTCAAAGCCAAGCAACATTTTTCCTATCATTGTTTGCAGGGGAAGAGTCACTCTGCACTCTGCTCAGATATTATGGTCGCACAAGCCTCATTAGCTTATGGGGAGATTTGCTGTCATAAGAGGGTTTGTACAACTAACAAGATTGCTTAATCCCTTCCTAGGTCTCTCAGCATTTGTAACAAGTTTTGTAATTGCTTTTTAAGTAAAATGCCCTGACCTTGGAAAGTCACTTGCAAGCCAGCTCAATTTTCTGGCTTTTTTCCCTTCATAGAGCTTTTATGACCTCTTCTATCTGGATATCAAGCCCCTTCTCAGAAGTATCTTAGTACAATCCTCTTGATGCTATCCAGAGCTAAAAGCCCTCAGCATGTGCTTTGGATCCGATCCCTACCTGGCTTCTACACTCAGAGGGGCGTTGATCAAATCTGGTAACAACAAATCAGGGCCCTGAAAATGTTATTTGTAGAACCTGGAGCTGTCCCATCTAATTGCAAGCAGGCTTTCACAACTCATTTACTCAAGGAAACTTCCTTATCAGGTGACGTTGTGACTAATTTCCACTCAGATTTCATGTTATGTTTCTTACCAAAAACACTTGAAAAGATTTTTCCTTTATTCATGGAATCAGCTTTGAACCCTCGTTTTATTGAAAGCCACAGCATGGCACGGTGGCGATTTTGCCTGGTATTTGCCGTGCACTTCACGTTCTCAGGTTAGCTGAGCTATGCCCGCCCTGGTGGCACAGGAGTGAAGCAGGCTAGCCTATTTACTAAGCTCCATGCCACTATGAAAACAGTGCTACCACTATCCTGGGCAGCTAGTTTAACAACTCACTTATTCCCAATAGTTTCCAACCTCTGGGATGCTTGAGGACACACCAGCCCTCTCTGTGCCCTAACAACCAGGCTGTAACGCCTGGGTTCTGCTTCCACCCCTGCTGCTGAATTGCTGGACAAACTTGAACAAATCATATAACTTGTGCCTTCCTTTTCAGCCTTTCACCTAATGTATATAGGGGAGTTCTCTACTTCTTTAGGGTATTCTGTGGCTTAACAAATGCTTAGGGGGTGGGCTGGATCAATCTGTGGAAAGGGCTGGGACTTGCATCTAGAACTATTAACCTACTGAGGATCTAAATCACATTAAAAGCTACAGGGATTTCATTCCAAAGAAGATGAGCATCTAAAACATACCTAAAGCATTACAGACATTTCAGTAATGTCGTTAAATAGTAAATATTATTATAGTAATAACTTAGCACTTTGCTTTCCAAGACTGAAAAAAATATTTTGGTAAACTCTGATTGAGACTCAACTCATGAAACACGACGTCTTTGCAGCGGTGAGCAATACATGTGTAATGGTGCGCAGCAACATGACCCAACAGATTAGAGCAGGAAAGTGAGGAAAATACCACATCCAGCCTGCAAGTTCAGAGGGAATCAGGTATACAGACGGATCCCAGGTGGAACTGGGATTAGGGCAACTTGAAATAAATTACTGCCAGAAAAAACGATTACAGAACACTTAAGACCAGTAATTGTGAAGAAGCTTTTTAATATCTTTTCCGGACAATACTACTCACATCAGCAGTGTTCCCTACGTCCTATTGACACATGAGTACTGACTCAGGTGAGGATGTGCCACCTACAAAGGAGCTACTGCTGACTGCAGCACTTGAGGGCAGCAAGAACCATCCCAGTCCCGCCGAGATGTCAGAACAGCAGTGAGAGCCCTTGCACAAGGCACTTCCCAGGATTCTCCTTCTTCTCAATATCAAGCTGCCCAGGACCTTTTTCTCCCGTACTCCCACATATCTCAATAACCGAACAGAGGAATTTACCTTCAAACAGTCTCTGTTCCTCTTATATCCATAACTATAAGCTGCTGTTGTATTTTTCAAACTTGCATTAAGTAAACTACATTAATTTTCATCAATTCTTTTCCCTTAATCTCCATACCTTCCCTTAATCTTGATGAAAAATAGTTGAAACTTTAAATCCATTTCATTTTCCATTGCCCTTTCATTATTTTTATTAAGCAACTAACATATCACATATCTACACACACGTGCTGAGGTACTAAAATTTCAAACACCTCCAAACACAAGACTAACTAGATATTTCAAGATAAGTCTACTAGATCTTAATTCAAAGCTCTTTAAACCCAGAAAGTCAATTTATTGACTACTTTGGGTTTTTTCCAACGCTTTTAAAGGTAGCATCAGAATATCTGGAGACAGAACTGAATAGTTACACACAGATAACCTCCAAAGTCTGGGAAAGTCCAAGCTTGGGAATGACAACCCCAAAACTATCCAGAGAAATGGTCCCATGTAGCCAGAAAAAGTTGGTAATTCCTTATACTCTCTTTCTCCAGGTTATCTTATTCCAAAGAAAGGATTATTGGGAAGAATTTTCGTGTGCCATACAAACTCAGTTTCATTTGTAGACATCTCACTAGGATTGGCTGTATGAAAATGCAGGATGGGGTCACAGCACTAAGTTTCAGGTGGACATCAGACACAGTGCAGCACCCCTGATACAATGTCAGAGCACCCCCCTCATTTCACTTGCTGGCTACTGAGCTCAGTGGAGTCATTTGAACTTAATGGATTATTATCCCTCACACAAATCACTGAAAACCACTCCTGTGACACTTGTGCTTTTAAATAAAATCACCAGGCAGACAGAGGTTGGTAGACTGTACCTACGCCTCTTTAGTCAGACCCTCTTCTCCCTCTACTGCTGAATTTAGAAATGTCATCTCTAAAATTAATGTCCTCACACAACAGTCTCATATATTGTCCCTGAAAGCCCCTGAAAATTGACATAAACATTGCGGAAAAAAACCCAAAAACCAAACAACCAACACGTGAGAGGGTTGTCCAACACCTACTGGCCATGAATTTAGGAAAACTGCAACTAAATGTACCAGCAGAGAATCAGGAACTTTCTAAAGGCTCCGAGAGCAAACCTTTATTTACAAAAGCTTGATTACAGCCTTCAAAATACTCAAAAAATCTGTTTTCTAGGACAGCTATTCTGAGGCTTTCTTGTGATTTATGATTTTTATTAACATCCATATCAGCTTCAGCTCCCTGTCATGGACTGAATTTCCAGACTCTCCACTTCATAAGGCTTGTTGAAGTCTATTGCACACAAGAAATGACTTGGATAAAGATGCTGGACTCAAGACAGAGGAAAAAACCGTCTTCTCCTCTTCCACCCTCCAAAAGATTTATAGAGACTCAGTGTAAGAGCATATTTTACCAGTAGTTTTCTTAGGAGGAAAACTAATTTAGTAATCCCACTGAACAAACGACAAGTCTGATTGTCTCTGGGAGAGAAGTGAAGGAACAAAGAAACCTTGTCACACCATGTTTTTTAGGATGATGTTATTCAACCCCCACACCCTTGCCAGCAATTCCTCGTGACTCATTCTCCTCTGAAAAGGCTGCTATCGATCTTACATTGAGACAACAAAATTTGACTTATTTGGTGTCTGTTTCTGTTCAGTTGGCCTTTCACAGAAGCCAGAAAACATTATCTAGATGCATTTATAAAAACTGGAATGCAGTAAGAAGATTTTGGGATAACTTATTATGGACAAGTATGATGAATAAACAAAGGGGAAAAATTACCGAGGAACTGAGGTTTCTTCAAGTTCTACCTCTTCTGACAAGGCAACAGAGAGAGGCTTTTCAGCCTCAGTCAGAGAAAACTCCAGTTTCAGTCACAGTTATCTGTTAGGATCCACCAGCCCAACTTCAGTAGAAGACCAAATGCTCTATCTCCAGCAGCTATGTATCACTCCACTGGGGATACCAACACAGAGAAGACAAAGCCTTTTTAAATCTCTTTACACTAGCTCAGTATTCCCGACCACCCGAACCAGCTATTGCAGGTCTCCACTAGTATCAGAATGGGCAATTTTAGAAGATGATCTTGCTTGTACTGAGGGCATTAGTAAACTGATTTTGGTGTGAAGGCCCTTTGGGCATCACCCTTGCTCAAAGAAAAGCCAAAGAATAAATGTCACCAGAAGCATACTCCAAAACTGACTTTGACAAGGATGATGAATAATGAAAAAAAAAAAAAAGAGATCTTTAAGCCTAGGTGCTCTACCAAGATTTACCAGGAGGCAGGTGATCTGCTGTACAATCCCTGTACTCCTTGCTCAGCTCCAAGTCCTCAGCCCTGCTCTGAAAGAGCCTGGTTCCCTCTTACCCTTTCTGCTGCCAGAGAGAGCTCTTGAAACCTCTCTGGAGCTTACTCCCTCTCCTGCAGCACCAGGTTATTAAAGGGCCTGTATTCCTCTGCCTGCCCCCACGAACATAAATCCTCGTTTTACACTGCCTTTAACATTGAACATAAAAGAATGTACTTTTTATTGGAGCTTTATCTTTGCCTGGGCTTCTAACAACCCATACCAAACACTCTGTTATTATGGCCCCTTCTGGATTTAGAAGCATATAAGCTGTTTGTGCTTGGCTGCACACATTGGTATTTTTATGTTCTTACGTATTGTTATCTGTACACTATTTCTGAATATGCTTAAAACTGCTTAAAAAAAAAAAAAACAAAAAAACAAAAACACAACAACCCTAAGATTTCATTCAAATAAAACTGTAGAGAAGAGATCTGCTGCACGCATAGTTCCTTATCACTTGAACTTTCACATTCAGCGAGGGCTGGAGTGCTTAATTTTGGCCATTTGGTTTAATTTGGCCATTACGGTTTAAAGGCCATGCCCCAGCTTTGGCTCTGTAAAGAGGTAGTTTGCTCCAGTTTAAATGGGTATGAGGCACAGCATTTTCACATCATAGAAATGCTTCTCTCTCGACTTTTTTTTTTCTAATGTAAATTTTGCAATGCTAATTCCTTTCATAAGAGACGTAGGGATAAGTGGTGGTTTACAGTTCAACCTTCCCCTGGTACCCATAAATATTTATTGTTTCTTGCCCTGTTTCACGGCGCAGATGAAATTCATCTTCCTAGGGCTGGGGTGGGGGGGGGCAGTGGAGAGAGAAGGGACGTGAAGGGGCAAACATCATCTTTAAAGTATAAACGTGAAGAAAATGAAAACAGATGCGTGGAGAGGAAAGAGAAGCTGGTGGGAACGCAGCAGGGCTGGAGCAGATTTTCCCTGGGAGACGGCCGTGCATTTCCTCGGGACACCCCGCGGGCGGGCGTCAGCAGCTCCCCTGCGGACAACTTCCTGGGCTGAGGTGACAAGAGGCGAGCTGGGAACGGGCCCGATCCCCAGCCTGGCCGCTGGTGATGCAAGTGCGCTGTCCCATCTCTAGTTAATTCTCAGTCCCTTCCACCCAGGGAGGAAAATGTCTCCTGGTTGGAAGCAGACGGCCAGACTAGCACTGCTCTCTCGCACAGGGCCTCGGTGGGGCTCTGCAGCTGGGCTGCGGCAGCCTGCCCCGGCGGGCACCGCCGTGCGAGGACAGGGCTTTGTGAGGACAGGGCTTTGCAGGCCGAGCAGTAGGGAGGAAGAGGGGGAGGAGGTGCCGGGAGGGAGACCGGGAAACTGTAACTCATTGTGGATGGGCTGGACCGGCCAGGGTGGCGAGCGCTCTCAGACCAGCACATCCATCAACCTGCCGAGCAGCCCGACAGGCTGGAGCCGCGGCTGCTCCCTCGCTCCCCGTGTCAGGCGTGATCCAGCCCAACTGTGCTGAGGCGGCGCGGCTCAGCATGGCCTGGCCAGGGGAGCTCCGGCCAGCACAGCCGTTGCCACCCGCCCGGCCGCCATGCTGGGCTGCGGCCAACCTGCACCCGGGGCTGCCTGCGGGGCTTGGCCCCCAGCCGCCCAGCTCTCACATGCCCTGAGTGATCCAGAGCCTAATCCCCTTTCCATCCCTGCAGTTGCACCCAAGATTAATTTAACCCAGTCATGTCCACTCGCATTAAAAGTCCTGTTTGGTCTCACATCACCTTTAAATGGGATTAATGCCCCTGGCTCCAGCAGCCTCCATGTGTGTGAGGGAAGAGCCAGGCCCTCGGGCTTTCTCTAGTACTTCAAACAGGGCACCAAGCGATCTGTTTCTTCCATTTTATGAGCTAATTTAGGTTAAGTTCTCGTATTTATTTTCATAGTCCTGCCGTAATGACGTCTCTCTCTAGCACAGGGCCATTAGATGCTCTCTCAGCTCTGTCGATGCCTTGCTTGGCAGAAGTGCTGCAGCTGGCCCCAGGAGCCACTGCCATGCCATTGTACTGTGGGGCTTCTGCTGCAGCACTGTCGCGGCCGCCATCTGCACCTCCGCTCCAGGGCACTGCCCTCGCTGTTCACTGAAAGCCAAAAGGCCTGGGCACAAGGATGAATCTCCCTTAGCAGCTTGCCCCCCTACCCAGCTAATGAGACGCTGGCTCAGGACACGAAGGCACTGGCTTTGCTGAGGTGCCTGATACGCATCAGCTGCAACACTTCCCGACGTCACAGGGCCTCAGCTCACAGCTCCACTCCAAACTTCCTGCACTTTGTCTGCTTAAAGCAGAGCCAGAACACTGCCTTATTGATGGGGGCGGTGAGAGCGATTTGTCCAATTTCAAAGCTTTTGCTTGAAGGATTTCAGGATATTGTTTTTTTTTTTAAACACAAGTAATAGCACTTCTGAAATGTATGCAATTTTTGCAACATGACAGACCAGCTATGTATGATACAAACCCATCTCTGATACCTTTTCAGCATCATTTCCAAATTTTCATGGATCTTTTTGTTTTGTTAGAGCTCACATGCCCTAACATGCCCACATAAATGAATGGATTTCTATATTATTACTTATTATTCAGTAGTGTGACTGTTATCCTGAAGGAGAAGATACAGTGAAACATTAAGAACAGTTCTTTCGTATCTTAAGAATCCCAATGCAATTTATAATCTTAGGTTCTGCACTAGGAACATATCAATACTTAGGAGAACAGTTAACATATTGTAGCTTTAGATATGTGCCCACATCCACCCGGTCAAAGGTACTTAAGCAAGCACTCACAGAATAGGAGAGGGGAGCTTTTATAAGAATAAACCTCAAAATACCTGAAGTGCTTTCCTGCAACTGCCACTTAAAGACTATTTCTGTCTTAGAATTATTCCACCATCACAAAATATTAAATTGTTCTCTGCATCGGATCAAAGAAGTCTGTAGTGTATCAGAGGAGAAAGTTAAATGAGATCCTGTTTTTAAATGAAATGACAGGGCAGTTTTTAGATGGGCAAATACAACTATACAAAGAGAAGTTCTGCCATGAAAGAAGGATTAATATCCCTATACCTAAAGAAATACACAGTCAAGAGCTCAGTACAATATTCATTCAGAATCCAGAAGCTCTAATGGTACCCTTCTAAGCTCCGTCATCCATGCAATGCCAGCTCAGGAGGGCTGGTACAGACACCACAATGATTTTATCACCATGTCTGTATCTTGACATAACATATATTACCAGGACAGGAGAAAAGGAAGAAGTACAGGAAAACTGATAAATTCACCTCTCAAACCTGAGATATTTGTGCTGAAAGCACTTCCTGCAATATTTTAAGCGTGTTCCAGGAACCCTCAAGCCTCTGCTACCAGCCAGTCTTGTCCTGTTCAGTGTGCTAGATCTGACAGGATAACGTAGCAGAATGATTCCCATTCCCTCTGATATGAAATACTGTATGTGTTCATGGCTCTCATGTTTATGGTGGCTCTCATGTTTATGAATGAGCACACCTCTGCAGAGTCAGGCTCATCTCCTCTGATCTTTCTGCACATGTAATTAGCACTATCGACCTGGCATTTTCCTAAACGATCTCTCTGCATTCTGAGGATGACACCTTCTATTCTCAGCATTTGTATCAGGGGAGAAGCCACAGCTACTAGTAGCCAACTTAAAAAATGTCTTCACTGCAATCAGGAGGGGCAACCATATCTGCAGCAAGGTAGATGGGAAACCAATAGAAGAATTAGATTTAGAGTGGTGATGTTTCAGTTTGTACTGTAGCTGCTGCATTCTTAAGAAATAACATCAGGTTTTCAACTGGTGTCTGGAAAACATCATGCGCTGTGCAGGTACTCTCCCTGTCAGCTGGTGCAGGACAAAGGACAATAGTGAAAGAATACACATGATGTGTCATGCTGAAAGACTACTGCTCCACCAAACTTTTCCACTTCCAGCACTACATAATATCAGAAAACACAGTGGGGACAAAAAAAAGGAGAAAAACTAACAAAAACTACCCTTAAAATGTGAAAGCATAAAGCTAAATCTTGATTAAAACTTGTAAAAAAAAAATCTATTAAAAGAGAAACATGTTTTCCTCAGAAAAGCTCTTCAAAAAGTTTGGTGAAATTGCTGACTTAAGGTGAACCTATTAAAGGATGAGTATAGGCAGGTTTTGAAAAATATTTAGGGATTAAAAATGCTTTACCAAAATGCCAGCAGTCACACAGCAGTATTTATGCTAGGTGGCTGCTCTGTATTAAATGATACAGATTAAAAAGGCTTCAGCTAGTTAGATAACATCCAAAGTATAATTGAATCCAAGCCAAAAGCCTAGATCCAGATACCCACAAGCTTAGGTATTTATGGAAACCAAATCCAAATGTAGCATGGTTTCATAGCTAACAAAAGAATAACAAGTAGCTGTTGCTAGTTACTGGACCTGTCATACATTATTGTGACTCAGCCTTGCCAACCCTTGTGGTCATCCTGTGCTCAGCTCTTACAATCATCAGTATTTTTCTTCAAGTACTACTTGTCATATGAAGATATACAAAAGTCACCTTTGTCTTTATATTCTTTTAGCATTTCCTAATGAATTCTCACAATAAAGGACTACATCTTTTCTGTACAGGAGAGAAAACTCAGGGCTTTGTCTTACTTTCTTAAAAAACTGCAGAGAAACCACAGGTTTATTTTCATTAAACTTTTGGCACAATACCTGGGCCTGCAATGCAGTATGTCTTATGTAAGGACACACTACCCCAGCTGCCTGAGGTACTGCATCTTAATAGGATATTATCTATCAAGTAAGTGGTAGTAGCTGGCTGGGGGAGTGCACCTACCATGTCCAAACTGTGAGGTACTTTCAAATTAAAATGCTCATTCTGCAGCTGACATCAAAAGTGCCCCTGACCCAGAAACTAGAAGAGATCATAAGCATAAGCAGAATTAACAATGGAATCTGAATCCATTCTGAATCTACACTTTCTAAATTTTAATTTAGTAGAAAAATGTTCCTCCATCTCAACGAAGTACACAATAAAGTATACCTGGCTTCTGGCCACATAGAAAAAAAGACTACAAATATTGGTCCACTTCTTCCACTTCCACTTAGTAAAGCCAGAATAAGCCCACTGTAAGAGGAGATTGCCATAGGATCCCTATCTCCAGCTTTGCAAATGAACATGCCTTGATGTTTAATTTTCCGTGAGTTCCTCTGCATTTAGGTACCAGCGGGAGGCCATTATACTGTGACAGCACTCAGTTCTGATGACATTATCTTAAACTTTTCCCAGTTGTCCGTCCTCACCCCTGTTGTGCTGCCGTCATCTATTAACATTCCACTGACAACAATAAAAGATGTTAGAGCAGAGCACATTCACGCGGCCGCCAAGCTGGGGTGCTTTCACCTGGACGTACACAAACGTTTGGCATTAGCTATATAGTTAATTAGCTGGGTCGCATCGTGCCAGTTCCTCACAAGGCTCAACCGAGGTGCTTTGCATTTATAATTCATGGATTTGTAGATTTTTATGGCCACAAGAAATCATTAGATTTTCAGGCTTCCCCTTCTCTATTATAGAGGCCATACAATTGCATTCACTTACTCCTGTTGTTAACCCAATTACTTGTGTTTCACTGTCTTCCAAAAAAGACATCCAAAGACTTCAAAAGATGGCAAACCCACTTCTCCCTTGGAAGTTTATCCCAACAGCTAATCACCCTAAGTATTACAAGACTAATATAGGCTTGGGACTAATAAAGCTTAGTCCCCTATGGATTCGTGTTTCATGGTTGATTGACTTCTATGCCTAACAAGCTGTGAGCTCTGATTAAAGTTTCTTCCCATATACAGAACATTTTTAGGGTCTTTTCCCCAACTCCTTGTGGATCCTCTGTGTCTTACTAATGTGATAACTCGCATTATAGCCCTGATGGTACCTCTGATCATTATAGATCTCTGTCAGGATTCTTCCAAGAGAGGTTTCCTGACCACATACTTTGATGAAACCTGTAGAAACATAATTGCTTTTCAGACCTGCCCCCCTCCCCCCCCCCCGGCCAAGAGTGGCTGCAGAGAAACAAGTTCAAAAGTTGGAGACACCTGTACATGTACATGCATGCACATATACACACAGCATGGTTACTTGCATCTTTTTTTCTACATAATTGTGACTTATTTCGTATTTATTTGCATTTGTTGCTCTCTTCCTCACTATGTCTTTCTTTTCCTTCTCAGTGTGAATTTTGTCTCTAAATCAGAGTGCGCTGTAGTACCCAGAATTTACTCTCTACTGAAGACATTAAAGCACTCCGTATTCTTTTCTGTACGATGAACACCTTGACTTACTTCTCTTTCTTACCCTATTATATTTTTTTTCCCAGGTTGGACTAATTTTTATTTCTCTTTTCTGTACTATCACCAATTTTTCCTAACATAGACATCATGATGTGAATAAAGTCCCCTATGCTCAACCATTTATCCATATTTTTCCAAGTACGTTAGTTGGTCCAATAAAAGAAAAAAATTATCCTTTCCTACAGATCCTCCTTGTATCCTTAGACCACCGTAGTTACAACAACACTGCTAAGAGACAGGAACAGTATGCAGTATTTTCAGCGTTAATCTCCCCAGTGTCAGATAGAGGTAAAAACACCTCCTTATGCTACTCACAACTCCCCTTCTTATATATCAAAGGACCACATCAGTCTTTTCCCAGAACATCTCACTGGGAACTCATGTTGAGTGACTTGTCTTCTTTGACCTCTAAATCCTTTCCAGAGCTTTCTAAGACACAGTCTTCCTATTGTTAAGAGAGAAACTACTAATGTTCCCCAAAATACTAAATGTATTACACTAAAAGGAAAGTTTGTTGCAAATTATTATTTTGGACAGAAAAAGAGTTTCTAGCCAAGTTTCCTAAAATCAGTGTAAGAGATATCTACCAGAAAAAGAAAAAAAAAAAAAAAAAAAAAAAAAGAGAGCCTGAACATACTATACTAATCTTAATGCATTCAAATTCTGCTTTGATAATGTTGGAGACATGGAAAGAGTAGAAATTGGCCTTCACGTGTCAATTTTAATGATTTATTTTTTGGACTGAGGGATAGAAAAAAATACGTTGCAAAGTTCTGTAATTTGTCCTCCTCTTTCCCATATTTTTGGCAGGTTTCATTCAGTAGTAATGCTAATCAAGCCTCATATTTCTAAAGATAGTGAACTGAAATGGTGTGAACCAATATTAGAAGCCATTTTGGAAACAGGAGGCCTGGCTTCCCTCTGCCTTGGCTTCCCTTTCAGTAATCTTGACAGCAAAAAGGAATCCTTATCTCACAGAGATGTTGAAAAAGAAATCAGATTAACAGCTTTGACAGTCTCAGAGAAAAGCAGGTCTATAACCACTGAAAAGATACTTTTTTATTGCTTTTCATATGCTCTTAACTGAATTACCTGAACCAGTTCCATCCCAACTAGCCACAGTCAGTTTTGCCAATTAAAAAAAGTCAGCTGTTTGACACTACTATTTTGCACCTATAATGAAAATCTAACAAAGACTGAGGAGAAAACTACTAATTTTCTTGTGGGAAAACTAAGGCTAACTTTCACTGGCTCATTTGAAAATAAAATAAAATGAAGCGGTGCTCATTTTGGTGATCACATACCAGTTCCTGAGACAACTATTCTGCCTTCAGACCAGCTCCTCAGAGAGCTCTCTGTCTCCAGGAAAGGACTGAGAGTGCTCAGCTCCTGCCAAATATAAAGGAACTTGCTACACCAAATCCTGACTTTGAGGAAACTTCCCAGGGAAAAGCAGGAAATACAGTTAGACAGCTTTTAAAGATAGTCCTGTCTGTCTCTTATACCAGATCATCTACCATGGACATAGGTAGGTTTAAAAAAAACCCCAAGAAGATGATGGTTAAGAAACAGAGTTGTAGACAGGGTGTCTTGATGAAGTTGCTTTTGACTGAAGCTTGTAGACAAGAATAAATTTTACATCTAATCTTTAATATGGTAGTAGTAATAAAGTAGTAGTTCAATGCACTGAAGATATTTGCTGTTACATCTTGCCTGTGACTATGTAAATGACCCACAAGGAAAATGTGAATCAAGTCTTTTGAGAGAAATTAATGAGTATACTCTGTCCTGATGGTTCCAGCTGAATTTAGAGACACTGCACACACTAGTGCATAGGAATTACTTACCTGCACCATGTTATTTTCCAGATCAGAACCCAATAACGGCCCATTTGTACAGCTGTTAATGTTAAACAACAAACCTGATAAAAAATGAAGATAGAAGAAGTCTAAGCTCGACCTAAGGCAGTAGATAAATCTGCTGCGACTGCAAAACCAGCACTCACTGCATCCATGGAGGAAGAAAGCCAAGGAAGGTAAACTAGGCTTCTAACTATGGAAGTTAATTAGCCCTATTTTTAGCTAGAAGGGAATTTCTGTTTAATATTCACCCAGGTTTTCAGTTACAATGATTTAAGATTACAGACAAAAAAAAAAAATGTACCTGGAATATTTGGTCTAAGGCCTTAAACTAAAAAAAAAGACTCGATAAGATACTGAGGCGACCTTCAGGATGCACCCATATGCTCCTTCCAGCCATACTGAAAAAATATTTCTCATGAGATTACAGAGGGATTAATAAGAGATAATTCTCATGCGTTGCACAATGCATTCATCTTCCTCAACTCAGCACATTTCATGTTGACGTGATAATGTCAACAGAATAGGTTCTTACTGGTCAAAATTACATACGCATGACGCCTCTGAGTTTTAAGACTTTAATGGTTTTGAATCTGTATCGAGACATAGGAGACATCAGTGATACAATGCAATTTCTAACATGGTTTCATTCCTGATCTTAACACTTTTTAGTTCAAACTATTGATAGTGATCATGGAGGGATATGCTTTTGATTTTTGTCAGCTCTGGGAAGAAGCCCATTGGAAATGTCTCCAATGAAAGCTGCAGGTGCACATCCTCTCTGAAGATGATGACCTAGAAGAAAAGTTATGATTCTTCTGAAGTCAGTATGATGTACGACTTATAGGAAGGCTTCTAGACATTAAAGGAGGAAAGTTCTGGTACAATATTTTGATAGGAACAGCAAAAATTTTAACATAACTTTTGCATGGAGCTAAATTTGTTCATGAAAATGCTCTGTGGTGTGGTTGCCTTTGACAGCAGAGGACTGTTGCCCTAGAGGTCTCCAGCAGTTGTATATTCCTGTAGTCACTTGAAACCATCCAGTGACATCATTGCACCTGAGAGCTCTCCATGTGTCCTGAATCTGACTGCAAATCTGGCTCTTCAGATACTGAGGTCACATTTGAAACTACAGCTTTTAACTCTTCTGCTGCTTTAATCATGAAATAGACACAGCAATTATGTACTACACTACCTGAGAGATTTATATACACATTTGCCAAAAAAAAATAATCAGTAACAGAGACACAAAAATGCCATGTCACTTCACTGTGCCTAGACACAGTGACATTTGAACACAAACCAAAATATATAGCAAGGAAGGTCTGAGAAAGAGGAGCCAGTCCTGGCAGTCACTGACTGAACAGAAATCTCTGGCAATCTGTAGCTGGGATTGTCAGACAGCTCTAAGGAAATCAAGGATAGGTATCTTTATCATTAAGCAATAAAGCTCGAAGGCAGAAGAGTGCACTTGTGAATATCATCTCTCTAACTATCCCTGATAAATTGTCTTCATCCCTTTTCCCACTCCTGTTCTCCACCCGTCCTTTCTTTTTTATAAGCAACTACACCCTTTCACCTGCTTCACCCCCCGCCCTTGCCAGCTTCAGCGCTTAGAGCAATCCAGAGAGCCCTGCCAGCAAACCTCCAGCTCTGCTCGCTGCTGCACTGCTCCACGGCCTGTCTGAAGAGACAGGGATTGGCAAGGGGGCAGGTGAACCACACCGAGAAGGACGGAGGGAAGCAGCAGGTTCCCAGCTGGCAGCAGATGGAATAGGACTTTTCTCCCACGAGACCTGAGTAACCCATAGCTAGATGGAATTGCCCTCCAGTCACTATTCATTTTCCAGAGAACATCAAAGGTCTAGCATGCTACATTATGCACTGCTTCTTCAAAAAAAAGTGAGATGCTACTGAAAAATCTGGTAAATACTCAGCATTTTTGTGATAAAAATTATAATTGCCAATGAAGTAGCATTTAATAATAATAAGTATTTTAGAAAGCTCCGAGGCATTCTAAGAAAAGAAATAGAGGATTAAGAATCCTTCTGTAATATAATGCAAACCCCTCAATAATATGTTAATGAAATTTATTTAATTAATTAATGGGCGTTAATGAACATTTAAACATAATGTGCCTTTGGCTATCACGGGGAAATATCCTGGCCCATGAATGCAATCAAATTACTTAAGGAACTGCAAAGAATTTTTTTTAAAGCAAGCATGAAAATTTATCTATAAAAATAAAAAAGCTTCAAATATGAAGAATAAGCAACTTGTACGTGTTTTGTTTGGTCTGAGGTCACTGTCATTTAGAAGGTCACTAGTTCATTGCAATTACAAATGAACAGCTTTTCATTAACACTCATATTTGTGGATGTAAATAATTGCATTGTAAAGCCAGAGAAAGCCCTGGCTCCAAACCACACCAGGGAACAGACGAGTGGTCCCTGAGATCCCAGCTCCTAAGTACAGTACTACACAGAGTATCTGTGGTGATAGCAACAACCGCACACAACATTTTGCCAAAAGTTACATTTGCCTGAATTTACTATTGCACTAAAACACGGCAAGAATTTTCCCCATTACCTTGAATTAGAAATTTATAGATATTTTTCTCAATTTTCCAATTGTATTATTAGTAAACAACATCAAAATGTTACAATATCTGAAGGAAACATACTGTCTATGGGTCTCACAGGAAAACTCTATCAACAGCATCAGCTTTGGTAGACATTTCAGATAGGACAAACCTTCTAGCCTGTTGCTTGCAGCAACTAATCATCTCGGCCAAAATCATAAAACTTTCTGGAATGCCAAGTTACATGAAGAAAAAGGAGATATGAATCATGTTTATCTAACTTTTATTTAAAGATAGCAATAATTCCTTTGCATTCTTCAGCAGCCTAGGGCTGCTTACAAGTTACACCTGTAACTTCCATTAGGTTAATAAGATTATACCTACTCATTAACCCTCAGCATATTAATGGCTAATTATATGTCTTCTTATTTAAAAGCGGATGCCCCCATGCAGGTTGAGGGGGGGAGTACAGGAGGAGAAAGGATGACCCAGTTAGAGCAAAAAAAATTTTGTGTGTGAAATGAAAAGGTAAGACTGTATCTACAAAGGGTTCTTAGAGGTTAAATATTTCAGGTTAGGAAGATATTCATTATAGTATATTTAGATTAAATGAGTGTGCAGGTGGAATAAAGACAAAGCCCTGATATCGTAACTTGCAGCAGCCACTCACTTCAAAGATGCTCCTGATGTTGCAGTGAATTTCTTTAGTGCCAGTTTAATCTTCTCTCTAGAACACTCCTATGTGCCCTATAGCATATAAAAGCACACGATGTACAAAAAAAAAGAAAAAAAAAATTCTATTGCCAGCTTGCCCTCTGAGACAGTATTAAATTCAGGTCGTTCTAAATGGACCCTATTTCAGCTACAGTCCCTTTTCAGAACAGAGGTGTTGAAATATGCCAGGTAATGTGCAGCCGTTTTACCCAATTATTTTATGTAGACGAAAAATTAGGGTATTTTAAAGCATTTTAAGTATCAACACTATTTAACCATTTAACCAGCTTAACAAGGTTTCAATGTGGTCTCTGGATTAAAGAAAGCTTTCTTTTTAAATTCTCTTGAAGTTATTTCTCAAATAGTGAAAAATCTTCCTCAAGATCTTGTCTGACCCTCTTTATTCAGTTTTTTGAAACTGATAGCAAGCCAAATAACCCAACCTTCACAAAGTCCTTTCTCTTAAACACAGAGCTTCTCAGACAGGGCTCAGTCTGCTGAACCCCATTTAATCACTACCACCAAAGCACAGTCACAGTGTCATGCAAAAGATAATGTCACTGAGTCTCTAGGTATGAGAAAGATTATTTGTTTGACTTGATTTTTTTCCTCATAGCACTGAGAAATCCCTGTAGGCAAGACTTTTTTTTTTTTTTTTTCTTCTTTGTTTTAATTTTTCCTTGAGCAAAAAGGAGTGGGACTCATTTGTTAGGTGTGTGAGACTTTGCAGGTCTGGTTTTACAATACACCATTTAGTCTTTGGTGAGGCTTGTTAAACCCTGAAAGAAAAGTCATGCATTGACTGAGTGACGCCACCCTGAGGTTGATTCCCAAGGGAAAGTAAAGACTCAGTCCTGCCTTAGAATCGTTGGGGTGACCGAGAACACCTTCTAGCAAGCGATAGCGTACCAAACCTTGGCAAGCTGCATAATAACATTAAACCCAGTGATCTAATTATTCTCCTCTAATATAAAGGGCAGGGTTCCATGGGAAATCAGGAACAGGGCTGAGAAATACACCCAGCAAATACATTTCACAATACAAACGGAGGCAGTTTGTCAAGACTCTAACCTGGGAAAATTACCTTACAAAGCTGTCCTATGCATCCACTGTGCCCAGTTCAGAATAACTTCACATTTATGCAGGGAGGACCTCTAAAGCACCAAATTATCACCTTTGAGCACCTTGTTTAAAATATCACTTTAATTTGTTGTGGCTCAGAGATCTTTAACTTTATATTAATCATGGAGATACATAATATAAATACATAGATAAATATAGCATAGGAATTTAAACTAACCCCTACTGACCTGTGAACATAAAGTCACAGATATAAAAGATGGTATATAAGACTCTTCTCCAATGTCATACTTCTCTTCCATGATGACTTCTTCATTTTTTATTCTGTGTACTCTAGTGTGTTGCCACGTACTAGATTTTTGCTGCATAAACATACAAATTTCCAAATATATCCCTAAATACACACTATAAATAGTTGCATATTCATTCAGTCATTTGTACACCCGAAACCTTGGATTTGTTTGCAAAGGAATAGCTGCACATGCCAAAGAAGTGACTGTTCTATACCCTCTGTACACAGAAAAATAGATTTTTCTGCAAGTATATTTCAAACTGTGGAATATTTGAACTTCAGCCCAGGTAATTACCTGAGCAGTCTACTGGGAATGTACATATTAGAACAAGTTGTAAAATAATCTCTTCCAAATATCTATTAAAAGCAAAATTACAGATCGTGGGCCAGATCCTCAGCTGATACAAATTGGTGGCTGTTACAAGTCTCTTTGACTTCCTATGTGCAAAGTTTAAGCTCCAAGAGGAATTTCACAGTAAAACTACAAATTATTGAAAAATGAGGTTCGGAATAGAAACACAGGTGGTGTTCACACCATCTCCTTCAAGTTCCTTTAGGCATTTAGCTTGGCTTCTCTCAGTCCTGCCTACCTTCTCTATGGTGGCAGTTTGAGGAATCTGAGTTACTCCAAACTGCACCTGAACAGCTGACTAACGTAGTATCAGCCAGACAACAGAAATACCCTGAATACCACAAGAAAAGTCAAATCTTCTGTCGATATAACTGAATTGCTAGAATGACCCTGCTTTCAAGCAAAAAACCCCCAAACTACCAAGCCATGTCATTGTAGAAGTTGTGGTTATTTGCAAAGGCAAAACAACTATTGCACCAATTTCTGCATCACTTTCTAATTTCTCAGGGATTCTCTTAATTAAAAGGTGTTTCATATGTTGTCTTGCTGTCTATAATATGAAAGATTTTTATTTTCTTCTAATGATGGTCTAACTCTCGTGAAGTAACCAACTGACTAACACAGGGAAATCCCAATCTTTCAGCTCCATTGTATAATTTATACAATATGTTCAACACTTTCCCACATAATAAACGTGGGAATCCCTTACAACCAGTCCAAGGTCTGAGGTTTTTTGTATGAATCATGTGCACAGCATCCTGGCTTTACCACACCCCCCAACTACTTCTGCTGGGAGCCAAAGAGTTACTGCAATCACCACTGGTAGGAGATACCATGTGCAAAGGCATTATTTACAGTAGGATGCAGGGAAGATGAGAGTCAGAGTCTGATAACTTTATCTCAGGGGTTAGCTGGGAAAGACTCCTCTGGGTCTATTTAAAAGATTAACTTTAAATAATGAATAAATTAAGAGATATTATCATTTAAATATTACTTCTTGCTATGACAAATCTTTCATGTAACCCATAGCCAGGTTCTGTTTATTTAAGGTGATGCTCATTTGAATAGTTTGGGAAAGAAATGCTTTCACTGTACCTGTTATTCAATTTGACAGTTCTTTGCAACAGGGTAAAGAGTCATGTTTGAACTTGTACAGAAAAATGTCATTGTCTTGTCTTTAGAAAAGATGTTCAAGATACCTCAGATAATGTTCACATGCATTTCACCTCCCTGACTGGCAAATTTACTGTCTGGCAAAAGTTTTCAGGTAAAAGGCAGTGCAAACGACAACAGGTTGCCCCATTATCAATGCAAAACTGACAAATTTAATCAGCCCTCAGAAACTAATGTATACTTTCTGAACTCTGCTCAGCACAGGGAATCAAGCCAGGAAGTTGCCTGTAACATAGATGTCTCCACTGTACATTTATTCCTACTGCTTAGAGCCATCACAGATGTACGAGCATATCATAGGGATAATCACCTCCCGGTCCTTTCCCCGTCATATGTATTTCACTTCTGTTAAGACTGTATTGTCAGACAAATCCCAGCTCCACCTATTGCAATTAGGGAACAAGAGTTAGGCACTCAGCCAGCTCAAATCTGAGCACCTGACTTTGACTTCTGCTCTGAATCATCCTCTGGAAGAACCTCCTGGATACACATTTGTCTGTTGACTCCAGAGGGAACCAAATCTAAAGACTAGTCAGCTAACCTAGCCACCTAAGTCAGAATCCAGATTCTGAATGTTAAATAAAGCCACTCACCATTTGGGGTGGGGGGGAGGAGCAGAAAAGGATCTGTGTTACATTTATGAGAGTGGGTTTCTAGCGCATTTCCCTCTCATTAAAGTGAGTTTTTGAAGAGGCAGGAGGAATTCATAGAAGGAATTGCTTTCGCACTATTACGCAAAGGCGCACTAGCCACAATCCAGACACTTGTTCTGCTGAGTACTGGGAGTTTGCCTTGTCTGCATTTACTGCACAAAGCAAGGGGGTCAGAAATAGGGATCCTGAATTTGGTTCTTATCTGCATCACTGATTCAGTTTGTAATATTAAGCAAGTCAAGTAAGTGGTGTCACTTAGGCACCATGGATTTTCCCACATCACAGAAATACTGTTTGGCTGAATTAATTTTATGCTTATGAAGCACTTAAATGTTTTGGGATTTTTTTTTTTTTTGAGAAGTCAGTGTGGAAGTACAACAAGGAGTTTCTCATGGGTTCCAGAGGAGCTGAGCTCCATAACTCTGTGGCAATCAATCAGCAGTATCAGAGAGTGAGAGCACTGTGCCTCCCTGAAAGACAAGCATACACAAAAGTTAAGAAATTGTTTATTCCAGCCGTAATAGGAAACTTTTGTATATAATTTCCCTGCTTACTCAGAGGCACTCTAACATCTGTCAGACCAGGCCTAGCACTTAGCATGCAGATCTGAGGAGAGAAACACGTGCCCCCTTTCCTGATAGCAGCTCACCCGCCACTGCTGCCAGACTTGGTGACCACGCATGAGACACCAAGCTTAGTTCCACCAGCGTACAGTTTGGCTTCATGGACCAAACCCAAATTCACACAGGTGTAGATGAGAGCCACCCAATCTGTTCAATGCCTTTAATGAAACTGCAGCTCTGACTGCACAGCAACCTCTTCCTTCAAACCATTCAAGAAGCGATAAAGACTGAAGCCAAAAGCTGGTCACTTTTCATTCCTTGAGCTGTGGTTTGAACCCAAGGCAGCCAAACACCCACAGCCGCTCGCTTACCCTCCAGCGCCCCAGGGAATGGGGGAGAGAATTGAAGGGGTAGAGTTAAGGATACTCATAGGTTGAGATAAAAATAATTTAATAATTGAAATAAAATATATTTCAAATAATAATTATAACGATAAAAATAGCAATAATAGAATACACAAATGAGTGATGCACAGCGCAATTGCTCACTGACCAATGCCCAGCCCCTTCTCGGCTAGTGACCCCAGAGGAGAGAAAATCCTGAAACCACAATACTGGAAGAGCCCCAGCCTCCAGACTAACCCTCATCTCTATACTGAGCATGACACTGTACGATACAGACAATTCCATTGGCCAGTTTTGGTCCACTGCTCTGGCTATGCTCCCTCCCAGCTTCTTGTGCACCTGCATGCTAGCAAGACAGGGGAAGCTGAAAAATCCTTGATTTCTTATCAACACCTAAAAACATCAGCATATTATCAACATTCTTCTCCTACCAATTTCCATACTGAATCCAAAACACCGCACTATTCTAGAGACTAAGAAAAATTAGCTCTACCCAACCAAAACCAGAACACCCCGCTTCTTTGAGGAACACGGTATTTCTATTAACATCCCGATCAGCTGCTCTGAACATCATTCATCCCCCTGTCCAGTGCCAGTCAGGTCAAACAGCAGTCACTGCAACATTTAGAACAACTAAACAACTGTACAACTATTCAGGGGAAAGGTGTTTAAGGAGACTGACATTTTTAGATTCCTGATTTCAGTCAAGATCTATTCAAGCCCTGCAAAATAAAAACTGCAGCTTTAACTCCAACACCACCCAACCACTCTTCTATCTTGTATTTATTCATAGTTCCTGTTCATTGCATTGTTCTCTTCTCCTGGCTTTATACACCTGTGCTCCTCTCCACTTTTACCCATAGGCTCATAAACTTTGGGCATCTGGCTACGTCCAATGCTGCCAAGTTTTCCTGTGAGAGCAAGTGAGCTCAGAATGCAATAGTGACACCTCTCACTGTATAAGACAATTCCAAATATTATACCTCCCACTTACACAATAGAGATGCTTTCCTAGACTAAAAACAAACAAAAGAATTAAAATCTGCAAAAACTTAGAACTGTCTGAAAAGATGCATTTTAAACCTGTCAGCAAAACTACACAGTGGTTTTAATTTTTATTCTTTACACCTACAGACAACCTACACGTGTCCATACATCCATACTTCAGAGTATTTTATCACCTCAGTCATAATTTAGATTTTTAGAAGGCATGCAATGCAAGATATTGTAACTGATCTCCCAAAGACTATGGAAGCATAAGCAATGCTATGTTCCTTATCTGCTGTATTTCCCTCTCTTTCTGTATTACAATATATTTTGCACCCTGACAGAGGATTAATCACCTAATGGGAATACCACAGACTGAAGAAATCTGCTGGGAAATATATTTCTGAATGACTTCACACTAGTCAGAAGTTCATGATGTCTATGATTTATTGTCTCTGGTGAATTTCTCATCGCTGTTGAGAATTTAAACTAGTTCAGCTGCTCCTAGTGATGAGGCACAGAATGCAAATACAAGGCCACAGTAATGTCTGTGAAGCTCAGATTTGGAAAGCAGCTTTTCCAAACTACGCAGAGAAATGATGAATTTAGACTTAAGAAGGAGAAGAGCAGCTTACTTTTCAGCTGTTTTCACATTCCTTTCTGGCTGTGCCATAAAGCCTTATACACAGCAAAAAGATAGAAGCGCTGTGGCCAAAACCCAAAGTCCTCCTTCATTTTCATCACATTTGTACACGGCAAACTACCTCTCAGCATACTTCCATGTAATAAGATACACACAGAGAAGAATAGGGGGAAAAAAAAAAGCCCAAGATGTCAGGACTGCTCTTTGGCATGTTTGGGAGGTACCAACTGGAAGCTGGAAAAGAAAAACCTGGTAAGCTCAGGTAACCGACACTGTTGGACAGATGGGGTTTATATACCCAGGAGGGTAGAAAGGCACAGTTGGATCAGTCAAAAGCAAAGGCAGATGGCAACATGATACAAATGCTACCTTGAATAAGCATTTCAGGTATAGAGCTCTGATTGGGAGGAGTCAGTGTAGCTTGGCTCAATGTTTCAACTCATTTTCAAAGCAATTTGTATTTCATAACATCTTATTGTCACGTTTTTCTATGCAGTGCTATGCCTTCTCTTCAGCCTTGTGTATGGTTTAATAATTTCCTTGGCATCGTGCATCATTAAAAGCAGTGTTTATTCATACAAAATAAGCACTTAACATTTTGCAATCCTTAAATATACTTCAATGCAATACACAACATCTCTTTTTGGCCCCAAAAGATTTTAAAGCCTGTCTTTACTCAGTGATGTTATAAAAGCACTGAAAATATTCAAGATACTTACAATGGTTTTGCTGTTAAAAAGTAAAACACATTTGATCATGCAAATCATGGAACCATAGAATTGTCAGGGTTGGAAGAGACCTTAAAGCTCATCTGGTTCCAACCCCCCTGCCATGGGCAGGGACACCTCCCAGTAAATCACGTTGCTCAGAGCCCCATCCAGCACGGGTGTGACTCCCGACTGGTTTGTTCTGTGTAACAGGGCATAAACCCATACTGTTCTGACATGAACAACTGCAAATGACAATGCTAAGTGAAAGGACTGGAAAGCTAAGGTTATCAACCAATCACCCAAGCTAAAGAGTCGAGCAGCTACTTCTCTGTAGTCATATTTGTGACTCGTGAGAGATTTACAAATTTGAGGGCACAACAAAAGCAGAGAATCTTCCTAACACTTGACCTAGGAGAAAAGAAAGAGGAAAGGGAAGCACCTTGGGAGATGAATAGGCTAGGTTTTCTTCCCTCTCTCAATCCCTTACAGTCTGGATGTGCCTGTTCTCCATTTTGAGAATTTATGTGTTCCCCTGCAATGACGAGCGATTTCGTCTCCTTTCAGCTATCACATTCACCTCTTTCAGAAGGTTTGCTTTGCCCCAATTCTTTGACAAGGAGCGAGTGAAATCACAACCCCACTGAAGTCAGTGGGAAATTTGCCATTCACTATAATGGAGCCAGGATTTCACACAAAGTTTATATCCATAGAAGACCAGGCTGAATCTAGTCCAGTGTTTGTGAAACGCTTTGAAGTAGAGAGTGTTGCAGCACTGAGAGTATTGCTATTATTATTATTGCTATTAGGTGCATGACAGAAAAGAAAGGTAGAAACCTCAGGGTGAACTGGAAGGAAATACTGATTCTGCAGACCTTTCTCAGAGGTCAGTACATGACATTTTTCTAAACAGTTTCCTTTAAAAGTGTCTAGTAAAATTCTCTTTCAACCTAAGTACTTTCTTGGCATGTTAATCAGAAGCAGATCTTCCTACCAAGTACAGCCATCCTGACTGAAAACGTCCTACCTTTTCCTTTGTGTACTTTTCCTAGAGCTTTATTATTGCTCTCTGAGGATTAACTGAAATACTCTAGAGAGCTTAAAATGGTTTCAGAAACACTGCAAAAGCCTAAGCGGGAAGGGAGAAACAATGGTTTCCTTTCAGCCTGTCTATTCTTCCCCTGAACTACAGCGTGGCCTTTGCACTTCACTGGCCCATGGAAAGGAGAGCCTGGGATTCAGTAACTGTTGGCAGGGATGAGCTATTGCACTGCTTGTGGCTGTCGTGTGTGCATTACCACCAGACAAGACAACGGTTGATCATCAAAGATATAAGCCCTCTCCCATGATCTCATTAACTAGTTTATTCTGCCACAGACTCATTCGAAATTCTTTTCAAGTTACACGGACAGCACAGCAGTCAGGAAACATCTTAGCTGCTACCAAAGGAACTAGCATTTTGGGGCTTGGCTGTCGCTTCACCCCGGTATCCTCAGATCACAGTCCCCACAGTTCCCCCAAAATCTTGCTCATTAGAACAGAACATTCCCTGCAGGGTTCAGACGCCCAGGGACAGATCTTCAACTGGTGCATACTGTCAGTGCTCCGTTAACCTCAGGCAACCCACGGTTTTAGGCTGCAGAGGATCTATCAGCCACTCGGCAGCTGGGAGAAGAGCGCAGCGTTAGGTCAGAGAGCGAACAGGCCAGCGACTGTGATTCAGCCACTGGCACACTCAGCTCAGCCGAGAATTCCCAACCACAGCCTACAAGAGGGAGTTGTTACATCTTGATTAATTTCAAATTACACTGTCTTCTTTCACTCTCTACCTTTTTTGGTTATCTCAGTGCACAGCAATGGTCCCAGTGGTTGAGATCTGCACAGTCGAGTTCTTGACTCTGATCTTAATCATGTGGCCTGCAATGGAAACAGTGACAAATTCCTGCTATCAGTTAACTACAAAGAAAGGAGAAGTTTGTGTAGTCTTCTAAATTTAATCCACTGCACTATAATCCAAATAAATGCAGGGTTATAAAATAGGCTATTAAATACTTCACTAAATATTTAGCAGGTATAATTGCAGCTAGAAAGTAACATTAAATACCATAACCTAAGAATTTTCTGAAAACAGTTTCTACGTCTGTTCTTGACCCAGGTGTCACTCACTAACAAATATTGCTGCTGAGACACAGCATGTTAGGTTTCTGCAAGACTTCCCTGCATTTTACTTCTCTGGACATCACACTTGATTCAGGACTGAGATTCGTATTCTTAAAGATGTGAAGCAAAGCTAGATTCTCCAAAGAAGGTATCTCAAGGTAGGGAGGCTTCGATGTTATATCAAGACACTTCTATAAAGATATTTGTGGGGGCAAAAATCATGTCTTAATAGCTTCAACTTACAGAATCACAGAATGGTAGGGGTTGGAAGGGACCTCTGGAGGTCATCTAGTCCGACCCCACTGCCAAAGCAAGTTCATCTCAGGCAGGTTGCCTGGGATTGCATCCAGGCGGGTTTGGAAGGTCTCCAGAGGAGACTCCACAGCCTCTCTGAGCAGCCTGTTCCAGTCTCCATCACCCTCACAGGAAAGAAGTTTTCCTTGATGTTGCAGTGGAACTGCCCGTGTTCCAGTTTGTGCCTGTTGCCCCTTGTCCTGTTGCTGGGCACCTCTGAAAAGAGACTGGCCTGATCCTCTGGACACCCACCCTTCAGATATTTATAGACATCGATCAGCTCCCCTCTCAGGCTTGTCTTCTCCAGGTTAAACAGCCCCAGGGCTCTCAGCCTTTCCTCATAAGACAGATGTTCCAGTCCCTTCATCATCTACATAGCCTCCATTGGACATTCTCCAGTAGTTCCCAGTCCCTTTTGAACTGGGGAGACCAGAACTAGGCACAATACTCCAGAGGTGACCTCACCAGTGCAGAGTAGAGGGTGAAGAGAACCTCCCTCGACCTGCTGGTCACACTCTTCTTAATGCCCCCCAGATACCTTTGTCCCTCTTGGCCACAAGTGCAAATTGCTGTCACATGGCTAACTTGTTGTCCAACAGGACTCCAAGGCCCTTCTCCATGGAGCTGCTTTCCAGCAGGCTGACCCCTAACCTGGACCCGTGCATGGGGTTACTCCTCTCCAGGTTCAGGGCTCTACACTTGTCCTTGTTGGAATTCATTAGGTTCCCCTTTGTCCAACTCTCCAGCCTGTCCAGGCCTCACTTGCACAGCATCAATGCACCAACACAGCTTCTGGAATGGATCTGGTTTCTATACAGACAACTCTTTGCAGCACACAAAATCACATCTACCTGCATGCAATCATGTCAACACCTCACTCAATGCTCATACAATTATTTTTCAAGAAATCTCATATTCTCCCAGTACTTTAGAAAATGAGACCACTTCTTTCTAAGTTGAAATACGGATTTAAATTCCTAACTATATACAGATAGATTTAAAAACACTGGCAACAGTGAATAAATACATTAACAAGAGCAAAGGCAAAGGTAGCCTCCTACTTAAGTATTTGCTATAAATATATATATAAAATATATATATATTCCCTATCTAAGCTTACCAGTGTGAAATGCTAGGTTCGGATGTAACATTTCAACCAATAAACACATTCTTAAGGGAAGATATGATATGCTTCTCTACCACTCAGCACAATCAGACACAACATCAGGACAGTTCATATCACACTTCGCTCTTAGCACTACACTCCATGGCCTGGGACAAGAAAGAAGGTAACTAACTGGGCTCACTCTCCTGTCTCGGGCAGACACACAACACTGCACGAGTCAGTACTTCCTTCATGCAGCACTGCTCTTAAGAATCCGTGTGTGACTTCAAGAACACAAACTGGTTTTTGACTCCATCAGAACAGGCAAGGGGAGAATTTAGAAAAGGAGAGACAGACAGAGGGTTATCAGTCCCCTTCTGTGCCCTCAAGAGCCACACAGTCTGGGTGAGGGAGACTTGGCCAGAAGGGCAAGTAGTTTGCAGTCAGTAACGTAGTATTTTGCCATTCTCTGAAATCAGCTGTAACACCCTTATGGATTTTAGTGGGGTCAGGATTTCACTTGCTTTGTTTCTGCCTGACAGAGAAAGTCTAATGTTTTGCTAAATTGACTTCTTAATGAGGCCACTTCTCCCTCTTCCGACATTTGGGGAGGTGAAAGTCCTAGTGCTGCTTACAGCCCTTTGATGTACCAGCCCTCTACAGCTTCCAGGTCCATCCTGCCTTTGGGGGTCACACCTCTTGGCAGCCTCATGACTGAACATTACCCCTCAACACGTCTTCTGAGCCTTTCCTACTGCTGGGAACACACAGGCATCCTCTAGAAATGCATCTTGCCTTCTCAGCAACTCTGAAGGCCTGCGGTGGGTCGGCTCCACTGATCAGCTGGAGATTTTGTTTACAAGGCTTCTTTATGCTGTTTATGTTGCTGTCAAATCTAGCTCACCACAGACCTAACACTGCCACCTCTTTGTTTACATACCTCCACTCCAGGACATGTTAACCTTCCTCTGCTAACACTGCCCAGAGTGTGAGGGCAGCTTCTCTTTTTTATTTTTCTAAGGTTTGTTAACCACATTTCTGCAAGATATTCATTCAAATTCCACCCCAAAAGACTTCTTGCTGTCAGCATTTAATTATGCTTGCATTCCTATGTAAATAGAGCCTTAGCCAAAACAGAGCCCATTATAGAAGATAAGGTCAGGCACATCTTTACAAGAAAAGGAAGCTTTGGAAGCTTCTGTACTTTTGACAAGAATAACTTTCTGAATGCAAGAAAAAAAAATGAGGAGAACTGAGCCTTTTCTGCCAGGGGTAATTCATGCTATTGAAAGCAGTATTCTGCCTTTATGTATCTTTCTTAGGAAGTTTAAGAGGACATACTTAGTATGTGTATATCAAGTATGTTCTTGTAAGACTCCAAAGTCTTTTCAGACTTCCCTTGAAAAATAATATACACTTAAGATCACTCTTGCTAAAGATTCGCAGCTCAGGAAAGATTTCAGCTGAGGTTTTCTCCCAAACAGGGTATCAAATTATTTGACAGTCTTCTTCTCAAGTTTGGCTCACGAATGTAAACATCTGGAGAAACATTACATTCTAAGTTTAACCACAGATTTTATATCATAAGATAAGCATATATTTTAAATCCTCACTTAAATCTTAAAATACTGAAATATCATAAATTCAAATAGCTCCCCAGTCTTCTAGGTATAAATGTCCATTTTCCTTTCAAATAGCTTTAGAAAAATAACATAATCCTTCAGACAAGAATATCAGCCCTCACTGTGTTTAGACTGATGGGAATCACAGCACGCCTCATATGATTTTCCCTCACCAACATGAGTCTTAACTCAGTTGTCAGGTTTTCTGTCACTTCCAAGCTAGAATCCTGTGAAAGGTCATATAGATCTAATGCAGTTGCTCAACTTTTATTGCACCGGGATATTGTAGTTAACTTCAGATTCCCAGATAGCATTCTCAGTAACCACCCTGAGAGGAAGAGCTGAAATCTCGCTGAACGGCTACGGAGCTATTTTTGTGAGCAAAGCTTTTGAAGTTAAACTTGTGTAAGCTTCTGGGTGATGAGAAACTGCATCAGCTATTTCAGCACTTGTTTTGGTCACATTCCGTTCAGCTGAACAGGAATTATCAGCTAACCTGCTGCTGCTCCAGAAATCTATACAGAACACAACTGATTGAGACTTAACATGTTCTTTTCTTGTGGCACATTTGTCTTGACAATACAATCTCAATTTATCCAAAGATTCCTGTGTTTCTAGCAGTGTCAGAAGTAAGGATCAGAGTATTTTTTGCTGCAATAGTTTATATGGCTCACCCAAGTTCTGCTTTCTGAGACAGCAGGAGAAAATCAGAGCGCAATCTGGCTCACTGTATTTTCACTTGTAGACCTCAAGGTACCTTAAAAATGCTTCACAATGGAGATAATAATGAAGCATTTGCAATCAACTTATTTTATTGCTTAGCAGTGGCCCAGTGCTGTGATATAATTCACCTGTTCTGTTTGCCCTACAGGTAACTTTGGCAGTTGACCTGAGATATATTCTCATAGCTCTACCCTGTAACCTAATGTTGCCTACTGCCGCATTAGAGAAGTGTAAAAATGATTTACATATAAATATAAAATCAATTTTATACAAAGCACTCTGAGCAAATGTCTTCCACTATCTGCTTTAAAAAAAAAAAAAAAAAAAAAAAAAGACATTTTATTTGGCTGGAAATGCTTTGATAAACAACAAGTCTTATTGGCTGCAAAATTGAAATGGTCTAATGAATTTTTAATGCCTTTAGTTGTTTAACTGGATCTTATTACAAAGGAGCTTAAGACCCAGAAGCATGATGTTTCCTCCACTGGCACATTTAAGAAATCAGCAGAGGCATGCCAAGAAAATGTTCTGCTTTCAAAACAAGGCTCCAAGACTGAACTCAGGGGAAAAAAAAAAAAGCGTTTTGTCATGGTTTCTAGAATTAAGCTACTGCTGTTGATTTGGAATCTGTATTACCATTTCCTCAAACTGACTACACTTTGTTCCATCCTTTACCTCACTGCTGGTATGATATTGCATCTGGGACTGGCTGGCAGGTGGCAGAAACTGATCACATTTGAAAACGAATTTCAGGTCAGAGATCTCTGATTGCACAGACAGTAGAAGGGAAATTCTCCTAGCATAATATATGTGCCATTTCCCCATGAAGCCATTGTCAAGAAGATGCTGTGCTTCACTTATCGCTGTAATAACCCCACACTGATTAATAAGATTGACTTGACAAAGTTCATCTTCAACATGAATTTCCTCAGGTCCTTCGTTCATTGTCAACGTCCCTGTGTCTGGTGCAGGTTTTACATCTCCTGTGCAGTCCTGAGCAATAGAAACCCAGCCCCATTAAAACAATAAATCGTTAGCAACTCCTCAAGTGTTCTGCTGTTTGTCTGACAACCAACCCTTGGTGCTTTGAGAAGCCTCTCAGCTTGCCTGGAGGCTTTCTTTGCTGGAAAAACCTATGTATTATCATCACCAGCAAAACAATGGAGCTGGCTGCAGGCGCAGTGGTAACACAGCACACAAGCAGAGAGAATAGCCCCATGCAGAGCTCGCAGAGCAGCGATTGTGAGGAGTGTAATATGGGGCCTGCAGAGCGCTAATGCACGTCGGGGTGGCTGTGCCAGTGCTCCACTCAACAGGCTGCATCTCCTGGCAAAGCCACGGGGTACTACTAATGCTGGTCAGAAAGCCAAGCTACTTGCTCAGCTTACTCATGTAAGAAGGAGAGAAGTAATACAGCAGGGATAGGAAGAGCTTCAAAGTGCACAAGGACACGAGAACTGTTTCCACACTGAAAAAAAAACAACCAACCAAACAAAAAACCCATCAAAAATCATAGAATCATAGCATGGTTTGGGCTGGAAGGGACCTCTAAAGGTCATCTAGTCCAACTCCCCTGCAGTGAGCAGGGACATCCTCAACTAGATCAAAAAAAGAGGTGCTCCTTCCTGCGGTGCCTTTTCTGAGCACAGTGAAGAAGGTTCCAAAGTTCACCTGACCATAGATTTCCTTGAATGAGAAATAACACGTAGGAAGTGGGTGTCTTCTTCCCAGAATACACTCCCGAGTGTTTGAGTATGTACCTCATCCTCCCCCTTGTTTTATCCATTTGTTATTGCCCCATATTTGATTATGAATTGAAAGCATTCTCCTGGAGCTGCACTCTGAGCTTTTTAAACTGAAGTGTTTGAATAAGGCTTGTCACTACAGGAAGGATGTTGAGGGCATCACATTCCCCAGCTGCCTCCCATCACCCTTTCCCCCTCTCTGCACCTCAGAGCCAGAGAGCAGCTCAGATGCAAACAGGGAGACCTCTAAGCAGCTGCTACCTCTACCCCATTTCTCCTGCTGAGCAGCTTCCATGCAGGAGATGAAGGAAGAGTGGCTCTGTTGCTTGCTTTCAAGTGAGCTGAGGGAGCCTGAGGGCAAACAGAACGGTTCATTTGGCTCTGTCTAAGCCTTCAGTGGCACATTACTAGAGAGGATGGATTCCCCCATCCTACACAGCCACAAAGAAGAGGCAGACAAGCAGGTGAAAAAGGGGTCATGTGGCTCCCTGATTCTCCTGGCCCCAGCCACAATGCCTAATTATCCTAATTTTTCCCAGATGAGTATCCCAAGAAACTGTCCACAGTCCTACAGTGTATTTCTTCCAGAAGGTTTTGGCAGTACTCTCACATTGGGAAGTCCCCCTTTCAGAGGACTTTCCAGGAAGGGGCGTTTGGGGGTGATTTCCACTCCCTCTGCACTGGCTGAACTGACATATGAAATAACCTGTTGAAGTCTTGGGCTGAGAAGGAGCTTCCCTACTCCAACCAAGTGCCCTGCAGAGCAAGCTAAGACTCTTCTGCTCAGCCTAAAGCATCTTTCTCCACCCCTGCCAGAGTGTGACAAAAGCCATTAGGCTGCATGGCAGCCAGCAGAGCTGGGAACATCTGTATTTCTTGCACACTGTTCCTGAAGGAGCTGAACATGAATCTTTCAAATGTACGACCTGTTTCTTAAAAAGTCGGGGTTTTTTTCCCCCTCTGAGTTATTCCTATAAGACATTTGCCTTTGATAATCTAACTGATATAGGGGCTGTTTCAGGTAGCAAATTTGCTGCTTTGTTCTTCACAAGATGAGGAAATTTCATTTTAAAAACGGGTTTTTAACTTCAAAGCTTTCCAGCCTGACGCTTGAAACACAGCACGCACAAACCACCCATGCCTTGCATTTTAGCCATTGGTGGAGCTCAAAAGCAGTACGGAGCTGGCTGACAGTAAGGGGGACTAAAAAAGAGTTTCTGTGTGGGCTTCTGCTGCAGCCAGATTAGATGAGGGAATTAGAGACGGGGTGTGGTTCCCACCTAGAATGCCTCTCCTACAGTTCACAGACCTTCACACTGTCTTATTAATGTGCACTTCCCTCTCTCCTTCCAAATATGCAAACTGCACCCTCTCCCAGGTCCCTCCTTAGCTTAAGGGTGCTGGCATGTTCTCTGCTGACTTTCTGGAACCCAGGGATTTCCAACTATTTCCACATCTTCCTCCTCTGGCTGTGGTGCTTCTGGGCTGCCTGCTCAACTTCCCACTCCACAGGTCTGCAAGGCAAGGGCAGAAAGGCCAAAAATTAAGAAACAGTGATATTTGCACAAGGCAGAAGGGAAGAGGAACAAATAGAAATTGCCTGGGGCCAGATCTGCTTATTCTCTCTATCTTGCCCTTCTCTCCAAAAAGGCAGCCTTCATGTCTCCTCAGGTTCTTGTTAAGATTCCCAGCTATCTTTTATTCAGCATCCAGCTCTGTCTCTCAGTTCTTAGGAAGAGAGGAGGAGTGTCTTCTTTGCCTTTAGGCACAAAAGGCTGCTGCATCAAGGTGAGGTAGAGGCAGCATGTTTTATTAAAGCATGTGGCATAACACAGTGCAGCACATCTGAGAAGCCTTGAACGCACTCTTGCAGTGTTTGAAATTCTTGTGTTAGGTGACATACCCCCAGATCAAAAGTTGATGTCAATCTAGATAAGCAATTACCGTAGAGCTGGCACCTCAGAACTGTCCATCACCCAGATCAAAAGTTGATGTCAATCTAAATAAGCAATTACTGTAGAGCTGGCACCTCAGGACTGTCCATCACTCAGTCTAGCAATTCCCTCAGCCGGTTATCGGCTTGGCCCAACCACACAGCCCTAACTCACCCCCTTGGCCTTCCAATGCTTAACTACTCTTCCATTTTGAAGTGTATCAGAGACAATCCTCACTCTGTACCTTCCAGACTAGAAGGCTCATGCTTACAGGCAGTCTCCTCCAAGCCCTTCTCTGGCCAAGGCCACAAAGGACCTCCACCCTCTTGCTTGCTGCGGGTACTACTACAAACAACCCCCTTCACCCTGTTCCCAGGCCAAGTATTGCAGGGAGGGAAAGGGAAGGAAGGAAAAGGAGATAGCAAACTCACTTATTGTTCACAAGAAGGGTGGGGGAAGCACAGAGAAAAGCTGACCTGAGCTGCAAAGCTCTTGTAGTTTCCTCTTTGTCCTGTAAGGATGATTTCTGCTGTTCCCACTCTTCCCCACCCGACTCCCCCACTCTAAACCAACTCCCACCCCCAAAGGAAGGGGAAGAGCTGCACCTGCCTTTTGCAGAAGTCCTGGCTTGGTGCTTTTCTGTAGGAAGTCAGTCAATCAGAGCAGCACCTCCCACAAGCAAAGCTGGGACTCTTGACAACGCCTTGGGTCAAGCTGTTGATAGTGCTATGGGTCTTTATGCGCCTATCTATTAGATTCCCAGAATAAGAAAGGAGCCAAGCATTTATCTGGTTAATTATTCCTTTCACTTTCTGCATTATTCCCATTTCAAAATCCATATGTATACGTTTGTGGGTCCTAACAAAAGTATGTTTGTGTGATTCCAGCTGACCAAACAACGCTAGTTATTTATAACTACAGATGACCAGACTCTGCTATATTTTCATTTATGTAATTTTCCTTAGATCATTCACTGGAAAGCGGTCGTACTTTCATGTTTCTCACACACAGAGGCCCCATAGGTTAGCCCACAGGAGATTAACCTTGGCAGTCTGCACCGCTGGACTGCCTGAAGAGGAATTCTCGCAGCAGCTGCCTGACCTGGCAAGCCCCAGGGGCTGGGGGTTAGGGGGCCATTCTCAGCACCTCGCCAGGCAGCAGGTGGCTGCAGTGGCAGCACTGCCCATTTCAGATACAAAGCTTTGGACAACTCGTCCTTGTTTGTGGATTTTAACCTTTGGCTGGCACTGCAGTGGAACAGTCAATGCCTGAGAAATTCCAAAATGAGTGGGATATTGAGACATGGCATTAATTACATGGGATAAATGACCATAAAGCGAAGCATCTTCTTCTCAGATGGTAAACAGAGCCACAGCATGTCCACCTGTGCTAACAGAGCACCCCTCCCCAGCCACATAAACACACTTAACTCAAAAACATTTGTTACATTCTCAGATGCTTCTCTCTGTACGACCTAAATGGGGACAGGCATGAATTTACATGATGCCATCAAAGGCTACCTCTTTGAAGCCATTCTACTTACAAACTTTTCACATTATATGGAAGGCTTATGGTAGACAGAGCACTTTCTGTAGACCCTTCAATAGCTGATAATGTTATCCGTGGCAAACTCATTCAAAATAAGCGTGCTATAACAACAACAAAAAAAGACAATTTGCAAAATCTTTTGTTTCTATCTAGTAAGTCAGACCGTTCTCCACAAGGCTTCTACAAGAACACTGAAGTTCACAAGAGACAAAGAGGGAACTGCAACGTCCAAAGTCTCCTCTTATGATTCTCTCAAGGTTCAGAGCAGCCAGCCAGAGACAGCAGCATATTTTGCAGTATACACTGTACGAAATAGGCCTCACAACTAATCCAGCAGTCACATACCCAGCCAGAGCAGACCTACTAAATAAAGCCACAAGACCTGCTCCTTAAGATAGAGTATATTAAGGAATTTAGTGACTAAAAATACACAATAAAACTCATAGCTGGCAGTAAACAGGACAGAAATGAAATCACTGAGGTTGCATTCTTTTATCTTAAAGCAGCATAGGCATTCTTATTTGGTCCGGCCAATATACCAGGGAAGAATGCATTCAAACATTCAGAGAAAAAGGAGGGATCTTCTCTGGGGCCTTTAAATATTAACCTGCACTAATGAGGTTGTGTCTATGCAACTGAATAGCAATGCAGTTCTCTAGAACAAAAACTTTTCTTACTCCCCAGGGGGTTATCTTTCTCTTTTTTTTTTTTTTTCTTTTTTTTTTTATTTATGAGAAATGGAGGCACTTGCTGAAGCTCAGAAAAGGGAAGCTGGCTACTACTGGGAATTCTGATATCACAGCCATGGAATGCCACACAGTTATTAGCCAAGTGATTCCAGCCCTCTCTATACATGACTCTTCCTTCAAGCTAATCATTTTCGTAACCTTTTGCCCTTTCCATGGCATCATAGCTATTTAGTAATATTTACTTTTTTCCTCATCTTGTAAAATGTGTGACCCCACTGTTGTGCTAGGTTGAGGCTGCTCCCTACATAGATCAACTCGAACTCTAAGAGCAGGTCACAGAGTCTGTGTTCTCTGAACTTCTTTATTCCAAGTACGTTAATCAATACCTACTAATGCTCCCTAAGGAAAAAGATGTCCAAATGATTAGGAATGAGGAGGAGGAGCCACAGCTTTTTAAAGCTGGTGTCTGGTGCCTTAAGTCTCAGGCACCAGTCTCACAACTGAGTTTTCTGGAAGAGCTTTTCTCTTTTGAAAACCAGTGCCTTCTGGGCTAATACTGAGAACATGTACTTGGCACAATACCCAACACAGGGTTGTAATTAGCAGCCAGTATAGCACTTCTGTTGACCAAATATCCAGTTGAGTTTATTGCTGAGGACCTATTCACAATATTACCATCTACTAAAACTAGACATTATTGTAACTGCTATAGGGTCTAGGCCAGATAAAGTTCTATTCTCTTTCTCATGCCCACTCACAAGAACCATGAACACCAGCTAAAGTGCCAACATTTGTCAACAAGTTAAAGACTGCCTTTAGAGAAGAGCAGAAAAGATCCAGCTGCAGTACTTACATCAGCAAGAAGACTGAAGGTACTTTTATCCTAATCCCAAATGTAGAAAGGCATGTGAATGATTTTTTTCACCATATATAACAGAAAGGATGACTGCGCAGAAGAGTTGAATCAATTAATCAATTTAAGTGGCTACACTTTCAGTAAGAGAAAAATATGCTGCCTCCTGACATTTGAGAAATCATCTTGTAAAGAATAATGACAACTTAAGAATATAGTTTGTATTTCTCCGCATCCTGGAAAATCAGTACTGAAAGAAAAATGGATTTGAAATATGCACACCTGATTTTTACTGAGTCCAGAACTGTGTCTGTAATGGTACATCCTCTACAATGTTTATTTTGCCAGGAAACTCCAGGATTATTCACCTTCCATACTGAAAATCAGAACAGAAGAGTCACAGACCCACCAAAGCTTCACATGGTGCCATGTGGGTACCTCACAAGGTTTTTGTTTTGCGTCCTCTGTCCTCAGCATGGGGTCATCTGCAGTCTTTGCTCCTGAGAAAGGTCCTTTGTGGCTCCTACTGCCTCTAGCAAACTCATATAAGGGATCTGAAATACAGAAGGATAGTGTGTGAAAGCACAAAAACAGAGTAAAACTGCTATTACCTCTCTAGTGCATTGGATTTTCAAAAGCCTGAACACTATCTTAGAAATCTTACAGACTACAAAAGCATCTAGGATGAAGTGTAATACTGACCCTGTGTTCTTCTTTCACTCTTGAAAAGAAAAAGTAAAGAAATGGTCAGCTTGGAAAAGCCTACAGAAAGAAATAAGTTTCTAAAATATTTCTCAAGAGTCTGGACTTTACAGAATTTCCACACTCCTTGTTAACCTTCTCTTGGTGATGAGGGTCTCTATCATCAGTCCCATCATGGCAAAGCAATCATCGGATAGTCACTGATTATGTAGCAAAATCAATATTATGTAGCAAATGCAATGATTTTCAAATGAATGAAAGAGTAAGAAACTAATAAATGAAGAAATTCTAGGTCTGGAAGTCATGCATACACGTGGAAACACTACAAAACACACATCAGCAGTAGTCAGGTGCCAGGAGGAACACAAACTAATAATACAGAATTTAACACACATAATTCCCCCCATATGGGATCTCAGGTGTTAAAAACATAATTTTCAGTCAGGGTGCTGGTGCTGCTGTTGGGATTTGAGGTTAGAAGTTCAGCTTTTAAAATTCAGCCCAGCTCTCACAGATGACTTTTCTGGGAAGCGGGAAGATAAAAAGAGCTGTGGGGAGGGAGCTGTACAGAACAGGACCTGCGTTCTCCTCCAGGATGCTCGGGCTGCTCGTGGCATTGCTGCTAGAGGCATTCCTGAGAAGCCTGAAGGAATGCAACAAGTGTCTGGCAAAATAAGCAGGGATCTCTGCAAGATTCAGGCCAAGCACTGAACTGTTTCTTCCTGCAACATTGCTGCCCTTTTCTTAGTTTTCTTGATTAAAAAAAACCCATAGTCATTCTTGTCTGGAGGGACAAAGCAACACAAAGACCTTTTCAGCTGCCCATCATATATGGGAAGCCTTGGGTAGGAGATCTGCCATGCAGATTTGTGTAGCACCTCTCCTCCAGCTCCAGGAGTTGGGAGGGGAAACTGTACAAGACAGTGTAACAAACCTCTGACGTACACTGGGTCTTGTCTATCCCTCACCCAACACCAGTACTAACCCTGCTGATCTGCCCAGTTTGGAAATACGAGTTCAAAAGCCTTTCCACTCTCTCTGCTGACTTCTATGCAGCTGCTAAGCCTGTGCTTGATATGTTTATGTTAAGGTTTGGTGTAAAAGGGGCTTATTTTGTATAGCTGTCTGAAAATGTCCCATTCCCCCCTCTTCAAAAATGGGCAAAAGACCAAATATTTCTGTGAAGCTTTTAAAAGCCTGTAGTCTACAGAAGACGTTAAATCTTCTAAACCAAAACTGATCATTTTCATGAATGAAAAAAAAGCAGGCATTTTTCTGGGAAGATGTTACACTGATGAAAATGCCGAGTTTAAAAGCTTTCAGACAATCCTTGCCACTAACTTATACTAAGAACTAGAGAAGACAATTCTGCATGAATTCTGCAGACTCCAGATGGTTATATGTTCCTTTAATGACTTGCCTAACACAGGCAGCATAGTGTAAATTCTTAGTAGAAATGAGGACTGGTAACAGCATTGCATGCGGTGATGAGTTTGTGATGTACCTCTTATTTATTTTGGTCTCAGATCCATCATGAGAAGAGAAAGAGCTTCTAATTTCTTGCTGAAGTAATTTAGTGAAGGGTGGGGGGGGGAAGAAAGTAATTTAATCACTGGCTTAAAGAATTTATGTGACGGCCATGCAGTTCTTTTATCCTCTGCTACACAATGTGTTCTTATTTTACATCTAGCGCTTTAACACAGTGTGTCGCCCAAGATGTGCAGAAAACCCAGGGTCTCTATGACACAGAATCAGGCTGTGAATGAATTAATTCCTCTTTCCTGAGCTACATAAGCATACTTGGACATTTTCCAGTGAGCAATACAGTACCACTGGACAGTACTGAAGGACTCCAGAGACAAGGTGGGGAATGGTTTGAGCTGGGCTCAGCACAACGCTGACGTGTCTTTCTCTTGGCAGCTGAGAAGTCCGATGAAGAGGGCCACATGCAGAGCTCTATCAGACCACCTAAAAGGATGCTAGATCATCATAAGAATGTATCAGGGATAACCCAAGGTCACAGGTGACTGGAATCTCAAGTCTGAATCTACTCAATGACACCATTAGAAATACTAATCTCCAGCATCAGTGAATCTGGCTTGCTTTAGCTCCAGGATCAGCAGACCCCACTGCAGTAACATTTAATAGCTGTGTAGACATTTCTGGCTGCTGGTTACTCTTATTCTGAAGCACAGATTGCATTCAGAATCTCTTGGTTTTCAGGTGTTGAAAATGACAGAAGTTGAAAATCAAGGATGAGAAGAAAAATCTATTGTTACTATCTCTCTTCAAACACTGTATTTATCTTTTAGGCAGGAAAAAATGGAGCATGACACATCAATGAACCAAGCCCCTTTACCTCTCAGCGAAGATTACATGGGAATTCAAATGTCCTGGTATAATTCACAGATTCCTGAGTTCACATGAACAGCAGCAAAAAAGGAAAATTGCTCCATATCCTGTAGAGAGGAAATGAAAGGTATCAGGAAGAGAAGAATGTGCTGTGTGGTGCGAAAATGCTGTTTTGATTCCTGATGCTAAACATCTGCCATATTTTTGTGTGGAATCACTTGACTTAGTGAAAGAATAGCATCTTCAGGATTGTGCAAAGCCTATTCCAGACTCGAGCTGTCGGAATTGGCAGCTGTGGGAACACCCACAGGAAGCATGGGACCCTGGAAGAAAAAGTGTAGGAGTACATCCTGTGGGGATAGATAAAAGTCAGAGCTGGGCTATGGGAACCTCTTCAGAACAAACATGCAAATACAGTTTCACAAGTCAAAGTCCCAACTGTTTGTTTAGGGATATTTTTTGTTATTTGTTACTTTTATTCAGCTTTCACAGAACAGAAACAGAAAAAGGACCTCAGGGGGAAAAAAAAAAATGAACCTAATAAAAACCTTAGATGTTTTTTTCCTTATTGTTTGGTGTGAGTTCATGTGCTTTGTATGCAACACCACAGCTTGCTTCTTTTGCCTCGCAGTAGAAGAATGCCACAAATATACCTATTTCTGGTCGACCAAGTTCGATAGCCTGTCTCCACACACAGCAGGCAACAGTAGTGCTAGAGCAGAGCTGCTCTAATTTCTCACTGTCACTGTTTCACAGACAAATGCCTTTTCTCATCTGTATGAAATCTTACAATTACCAGCTACAAAATCATTCATCAGGAAGAGTAACAATGAGAAAGAATTGAATCCATTTCTTAATAATTAAGTGCTCCCCGTCACTGAAATCGAGTAGAAATCAGTGTCATGCACACAGACAGCTTCCCATGAATACCATCAGGTGACCAGGAGACCCCCTGACATAAGAATACACAATTCCTTGCACTCCCATCATTGTGGTAATATGCTCATCTTTCTCCTTACCTTTATATAACCCGCCTGGACGCCTTCCTGAGCAACCTGCTCTGGGTGAACCTGTTTTATCAGGGAGGTTGGATTAGATGATCTCCAGAGATCCCTTCCAAACCCCTCCCATTTTGTGCTGCTGTGATATGCCCTCCTGAATAAAGCTAGCTGGATTTATTTTTATCTTACCTGGATGACATCTTCATTCATTATTTCTGCCCAATATTCTTCTCCATCTTTCAGCCAACTTTCCACTATTTGTACAAATCACATCCTGCAAAATCAATGCCCACAGATTGATTACACCTTGTGTCAATTATTTCCTTTTCTGTCTAAACATTCCTAATTTGTATATCACTGAGCAAGTTGAAAAGTTTTTAAGTTGGCTTTCTGCCTCCTATTTATTAATTCTTGCATGACCCATGCTATATGTTCTCTTGTTTGTTTTACTTTCCTGAGTAAATAATCTTAATCTTTTCCATTTCTTTTTACAAGGAATACATTCTCTGTAGTTCTCTGATATGTTCACTACCTGCCTGCAGTTTGGTTCTAGTTCTGTGCCTAGTTTTTTGGGTTATTTTTTTGATGGGGCTACTAAAACCAAATGCAATAATCAAAATGAGGACATGGCATCTTAGATGCAACATGTGATTGTCTACCCACTTCTAGCATAAGTCATTTTTTTCTGTCACACACCCAGAACAGACATTCACTGTGTTGTCCATGATGACTCCTATGTCGTCTTGTTTCCCAGGAGGTTACTACTACATTCAGAACCCATTCATATGAAAGAATAACTTAAAGTGTATTTCCATGCCCTTCTGTTGTTAGTTTCTTAAAAAAAAAAAAAAAAAAAAGAAAAGAAAATCAAAAAGAAAGAAACAAATAAACCACCAGCTCAGTAGAAGTTTAAAGAACTAAACATTTTACAAGTTATCATGCAGTGTGGAGAATTGGTGACCATCTCTCAAAGCGCCTTTTGATTCCCCAAATCCTGATGGGAAATATTCTGGAGGCACAAATAGACTGCAGATGTTGGAGAATACATCTTAGAATTCTGCTGAACATATTACCCTACTGGGAGGCTGTTTTTGAGTCTCCAGGGACATTCCTTTGAGAGCCCAGCTGATTGTCTCATATTGAAACAACATGTCCAAGATACATTCCAAGTAAAAGAAAATAGAACAGGGGTACTCTGACCAAATATAAATCATGGGGCTAAAGGGCAGTTTATCTTCCCTCTTTCTACCATTCCTTTTCTCCCCAATGAATACTCCCCCCAGGGAAACAGACCACTGGGTAAATGACTGCCAAACATGATGACTCAGACATTAGGCACTGTCCCCAAGTGCTTCACAGATGGTGTCTGGATGGGAAACCCAGAGCTTTCAGCACCATAAGCCTTGCTACTTTTTTTTTTTTTTTCCCTCTTTTTTTTTTTTTTTTTTTTTTCTGAAATTCACTGCAACATTACTTCTGATCTCATGTCAAGCCCTTACAGCACTGTTGCCCCCCACAATGGATTCTGATCCTGACCTTATAACAACCAGTGTCATTGGCACATAAAGATAGGAGAGAAATCGTAGCAGACCTAGGAGAGTGGGAAAAACAAAGCTAAACTAAACACATTACTTAAAAGATTATCTTATGTCTAATTGGGGAAAAAAAAAAATAGCATACATGTGAAAAGAAATGAGTCTGCTGTAAAAGACAGGCACACTGTGAAGTACAGTACATTATCACAGTTGCATAACAGTAGGTACTAAGAAAAAAAAATGTTCTCTGCACAGTGTTTATTGGTCTGCTTCTTTTTGTGGAATCCTGTTTGTTTCAGTAAAATCCTGTTCTTTTCAGTTTGCTTTATGTTCCCCAAAGCTAGCACATCTTGGGATGCACATCTGGACATGGGCGAGCCTGAAAGCAATGCCATCATTCTGCACTCCTCCAGTACTGTATGTTCACACTAGGCACTGGAAAACTCTCTGTGAAAAAAAACAGCTATTTTTCCTCCCGTGAAGAGAATCTTAAGAAAAACCCTGTAAAGGCTTTCAGATTATGCACAATGAATCAAGCTATCACAACCCTAAACAAAACCTATCATGGGAAATGTGAAATAGCCCTTCCTCTCTCTCTCTCCCTCTCTCTCACACACACAAACCCAGCTGCAAAGGATAAAAAAGGAGGAATTGCACTTTGAGAAGAACCAGGTCCAGCACATACTTTTTCCTTGCTCTTCTTCCTCTCTTTTTGTTTTTAAGGTTTACCACCAGTATCAGCCATAGAAACAAAAGAATTGTTTACTCCAACTGGAGAGGGGAAATAACTAGGTATTTTTGTGGCTTTCATTATATTTCAAAGGTTATGTAGCAATTCATTGAACTTCTCCAATTTACACAAATTCAGCTGAATTGTAAAACCTTTAAATCAATGGAGTTATTTGAGCATGTGTATAAAAGAGAGAAAGTTCAGATATTTTGCTTCCAAAGCAAAAGGTCCCAGAATGAAAAGCAGCAGCTCTTAGGTCAGCCGATTTCTCTGTTATTTAAGGAGCCTCTGATAAAAGCTGATAGCACTTTGCAGAGCCAATCTCCCCGAGCCCTGGGTTTTACAAGCTACATGAACCCTTGCAACACTCTGCCTAGTGGACCAAGCCAGGGTCACAGACAATGACCACCGCAGGGTTCCTCACTTGGAGACAGTCACTTTGGAGTCATTACACCTGGAAATACACACTTCTTAACAGCCAGTTGGTGAACTGCTACAGAACCAATGGTGTAAATCAGCAGAAAACTAGCCAGGTTTTTGAAATGTGCCTGGCAGGCAGTTTTCAAGCCCTGCCTGGTTTTGGAAGCAACTTTGTCAAAATTGGACCCTCTCCACAAAGTGCTTTGATGTTGATGAATCGGTAAATTCCAACAAAAACTTGTTTAGTCAGAATTTTTCTGACCAGCTCTACTTCCTCCTTCTGCCAGGGCTATTTACTAATTCCCAAACTTTCTGTGTGGCTCCAGGCGAAGGTTTTCTCCCAGGACCACCACAGCTGCAGCTCCCTGCGTTCAGGGGTCTGCAGGCACAACTGAACACAGGCGCTCGCCTGCCATGGTCCCCTGCTTTCACGTCCCCACCGGAGAGCACGCAGCAGCACAGCTCCCAGCCTCCATCTCCAGCCACAGGACAGCTCCCTCCAGACCTGTGCAGCTCAGGAGGCTTTGTCATGGTGACCAAAATACAATCACCCTCGTTTTACAGCCAGAGAAACTGAAGCATAGAGAAGTAACCAGTGAGGGAGTGTCACAGCAGCATTAAAAATAGATTGCCACTCCTGATGCCTGGCCCTGTATTGAGTCCAACAGTCCGTAAAATCTATTTACACATTTAGATTCACAGCTACTGTTGTGAACTTGAGTCCAGCATGGATGTGGGTGAGCCTGGGTGTAAAATGGGGAGAGAGGCTGGGAGAGAATAGGCCAAGATTGTCTTAAACTGTTTCCATCCCAGGCTTGCAAAAACAATGCATTGCGCTGAGACGAGGTGTTATTGTCTGCTTCTAAGTGTACCCTCCCTTTCAAGTTTTTCTTTCTTAATAAAGTATCTGAGGTCATGCTATTGTCATTAGAGCTTGGCGAGTGCTCAGCAGCTGTCACCGTGGCAGCAGGAGCGTGCCTGGTGCCAGTCCCCTTTGTCACGACAGCCGCAGCAATGTAAGGAGAAGGGCCTTGCAGGATGCAGGACAATACTGGGAAGGAAAAGGAGGGAATCCTCGACCTTGGGCCAGGGACTGGTGGCAGACTATTGAACCCGGAGCGTCTCGACAAACCACAAGGAGTAGAAATTCTTGGAAGCTGCAAAGGTTGCAAGTGAAAACAAAAGATTCTATCATGTAGGAAATAGAACAAAACACAGAGAAATTTGTTTTGTTTTCGGAGATAAAATAAGCAAATAGCACTGCGCGAGGGTCAGGAGCGCTGCACTGGGATGCGGCACTCCCGGCAGGAAGGGGGGCAGTGAAGCTGGAGTGAACCTGGGAGCAGGTAGGAAAGTGCTCCACAGCTTCCCAACTCTTGCACTGTGGGCAAGGGACTCCCTCATGAAAAAAACGCAACAAACCAGCAACAAACCAGAACGGTCCCTAATAGAATCTAAACCATAAAATCATCTATCCAAACAAAACCCCGGTGATGTAATACAATCAAATAATTGCCTTTTGAGCCCATAGCTGAGGCAAAAGATAGAAGCAAATGAATCACTGCTACTGAGCTTTGCCAGTTGGGTGATGGGAAAAGCCCAGTGTGGGAAAACGAGCACCGATTTCCTTACGCTCCAGCTAAAGGGAGACTAAAGCCTGACCCACACGTGGCTGCAGAACAGACGCTGACGATGGTGTTACTGGTCCATGTAGACTTGTAAACTTGATAAAAAAAGTTTCATAGCTGATATGTTGAAGTATTTTGTCCCCTACTTTTATTTATATTTATATCAGCAACACCCAGAAAAGCGGCCTTGACTAGGAGCTGCTTAGCTATTGTTTTCCTGCTCGCTCCCGATCTGAAGGTCTGTCCTGGTTTGAGTGAAAACAGAACTAATTCAGTTCAGTGATTTTACTTTTCAGTTCAGTACTTCTAACTAACTGCACTTTGTGAAGTCAGCAGCCTGTTTTCACAGACAGTGTCTGCTGCTGGCAGTGATAACACCCTGTGTTTAGTTACTACCAAGGGTTGGTGTGCAGACCAAGGCCACTGCTGGATCCTGTGTACCAACCACACTGGGGGTGCAGGAAAGTGAAAGGCCGCACCTGCAGGGAGGAGTGGACAGGGCAGGTGACCCCAAACTGACCCACGAGGTATTCCAGCCCATATACGTCATATTGGGCATAAAGCAGAGGGATCCAAAGGGTCTACAGGCTTTTTCCCGGGCTCTTCTCCCCTCTTGGACTGCTTCCTCGGAGCATCCAAGGACTCTGTCCGTTCTGCATGTTCCTGGATCCGGTAGCAGAATCCAGCTCCTGAACAGCTCCCGTCTGCTGCAGGGCCCAGGCTGGGACCCCCAGTGCCTGCTCTACAACACCAGTGGTGACGGTGATGGAATTACCAGCAGGGGGGTTGGGTTCTATACTGGTTTTGTATATATTTGTACATATTCTA
>JANHGN010025892.1:8838-19561 GCA_024605025.1 Megaceryle maxima
TAACTTGCAAAGTCTAAGATATGAAGTCACAGATTTAATTTAGATGGGCAATGTAACAGAGTTTTAGAAAAACAGAGATTTTTTTCTTGATATCTGTGGTTAGTTTTTACTCAAAGATGAAGGTCCCTTAAACTAAATTCTATACCAAAAAAGCTTAATTCATTTTTACATTATTTGGTGGTGCTGGGTTTGACTACTTGATATAGTTTTTCCATAGTTAATTCAATATATCCATAAGATATATAACACTCTTTAGAGTTAGGGATGAATGTCGATCCTGCTCAATACTGGTGGAAACTGGATGAAGGGGTAAGATAAAAAATGTGTAAAAGGACTCCAAAGTGTTCTTAATATCTAATACTAGCTGTATAGCTAGTACAAAAGAAGGTGAAAATATCCTACGGGAAAAATTGAATGTCTTGTAGCCTAGAATTATACAAATGGAGTATCATAATTAAAAGGTCATACATTCAAATAACAGATATGAATTTCTGCTGTAAAGTAGTGGCTAGCCAACAGAAAATGTCAGCAGAACATTACAAAATGACTGTAACAGACTTGTCAGGGAGACTATGACCTATTGGTATGTAAAGGCTGTGAAAAAGGCAGAAGCGTCTGGAGGATGGAGCAGATGAGGTACTTCCCCTCTTTCCAACTGCATAGTATTTTCCGTGGCATATGATACAATGGTAAGCTATCTTATAAAGCAACTGAAAGAGCTTATTTAGAAGACCATATGAAAAACTAGTCTTGCCAATTCAATAAATATGGGGCTTATAAGGAACTGGTGCTAAAAAAGCCTAGAATGATGCTCCTTGTCATGCAGAAACAAAACTTAAAAAGCCCGTGTGGTTTAGCTTGTTAAAATAAAGGCCATGTGTATGAGAATCCTCTTTAATCAACAAGAATATGTTAAGAAATTACATTGGCAGAAGAATACAAGAATACAAGAACAGAAAAGAACTGTGGCCCACAGTACCTGTAAGTTGTAAGGTTTCCAACTATCAGGGCAGTGTGACTCTAAAATGATTTATTATCAAGGAATGGCAGGTCCCAAAAAGAAATTTGTTCTAAAAAACGATAGCATAAAGTATGTTTGTTGTGGTCCGGTCTCAGAGGTTTGAAAAGAGAAATGCTCGGAATAATACCTCTATATTAAAAAAGCTCAGTCGTGCAATAGTCAAGAAGTTCAGAAGTCTTGCTGGCAGTTTCTGATTGGCAGCATTAATTCTTGTCGGCTGTGAGCACAAGGATCCTTCTGAAGGATCCCTGTGCCCATGGTTGTCTGCTGTTACAGAAGAGGAATTTCAAGGCTTGAGGACAGCAGTTTGGGAACGTAGACCCTGTGAAGACAACAAAACATTGACTCCAGGTTTAACTGCATGTATTTCAGATGGTGAAAATTATGACATGGTGCACTCACTGGCATGGGAGATGAGGATTTACTGATTATGAACTATTCTCCCCTGTCCTCCCACACCTAAGATCTGTGACCTTTGTCTGATTTATTTGCACAAAATATTCTAGCTTGCAATGCAACTACCAGGTTGCTTTTAGATAAAATTAAGGACATACAATTATGAATAAGAAAATGCACATATCTTACCAGATTGACATAATTCTCACAAGATTAGATGAGCAATTTTATCCTGTTACCTATTTACTCTATGTGTCAAATCAAAGACAGAAGATGACCCAGCTAAATACGGAAATATTAAATAGTGAATAAACATCCCAATAAATTGCCTGCCAGTAACCATTTAAAAAATTATGGCACTTGGAAACACTGAAATCACCTAAATTGCCAAGTAAGCTAAATTTATTTATAAATGATTCATCAAACCTTAGTCCACCATATCTATTACAGATCTTAGAAATTTTTTCTGGTTTGTACATATTTGGATATTCTACATATTTTTGCTGATGGAATTCTATCATTTCAAAAAGATGGGGATTGCAAAAGATCCACACTAGAGTAACACGAATCTAAAAGTAGGTCTTTTTAACACCAGGAGTAAATGCATTTCTAAAGGAACTCATAGGCAGAAATCCTAGTAATTCACACCCCTGTAGTAAACACTGTAATGACAGCCTAGCTCAGGTCAAATATTTATAGAACTGCTTACTTTACAGAATCACAGAATTATTGAGGCTGAAAAAGACCTCTGAGATCAACAAGTCCAGCCTATGACATAGCAGCACTGCATTGAATAGACCATGGCACCTCCAAGGGGTGGCAACTCCACCACCTCCCCAACACTCTTGATAATACCTTCCTCAACAACAGTCATTGTATAGCTGCCCATGACAAATAAAAATGAAATTTATGTATCTGTGTGTATGAAAGAACAGCTTTCAGAAGACCATCAAATGATAGATGAGACCTGCAATCATCATAAATAAAACAAAAATTAGGAATGTATTCAGTAAGTTTAATGATTATTTTGATTCCACTTTTTATCAGAAAAAATATTATTCTTCTCTTTCTCAATAATTATTTTTAGTTTAGAATATACTATCATGCCTTTATTTACATACAAAGTTCTCTGTGCAAAATAGGATAGTTAATAGAAAATAATAATAAAAAAATTGTATTGCCAAACACTTTTTAACTATTCTGGCTTGTACCTGAGTGACTGCTTTTATTCCTTTGCTGTCAATGCATTTTTAATGTTTTTAAATTGCCTTGTTCTTACTGACTTAAGCTGAAATTCTGCTGGCACCATCTGTGGAGGCTTGCCAAACAGTGGTTAATTTACCACTGCTGATTTCCCAGTGGAAGAGGTTGGTTTTCCCAATCTAACTTACTGCACGTAAGAGCAAGAGGGCAGGCAAATAAGGAAACTGGGCAATTACAGGAAAGAGAACTAAGTAAAGTAAGGAAATAGATATTTCTGATGTGAGGTGCAACAGGGGTTTTTTTGCCAAGAAGGTATAGACTACACATTTTCATTTCCTCAGTCTATCTCTGTCCTGTTTCTAAATGACAAGGACAATAACAGTATGTCAGTAATTTCTTATACCTATACATTAGCCATAGACAGTCACAAAACAGCTGATTATAGTTGATTCTGAATATCTATAATATAATTTTAAAACGTTGGAGATAAAAATCCAGTCTTCCTCTGAGATATGGTGGCAGAAAATTATTTCTTCAAGCTTAAGGCTGGAAGGGGACAGAGATCTATTTAGATCTCATATGCCATAAGATACTAAATTTTATCCAGATATCCAGTAAGAAGCCTAAATATTTTAGTTAGGCTAAGTAATTTCATGAGGCTGAAACGTGACTCACAAGCAGGGGATGAGAACTGAAGATCTATTCATAGCAAGGAAATGATTAGACAAGATACACACAATAGAACATAAAAAGAAAATCATATCCCACTACAGAAAATATGTGCACTGAAACAGGATAGTTCATTATAACAATAAATATGGTAACTAATAGGAATTCAAGTACACAAGTAAGGTTAGCTGAGCAGCTAAGGAAAGGATCCTTTCTCCTACCTTATTAAATACTCATGTTCAATGACATCAGATTTTTCTCTGAAACACGTAATGATGTATAGCTTCTTTCAGCCCTCACTCATTCCCATATATTCTGTGTGCAATTAGTAATTTGAAACAAGTGTGATGGGTTGACCCAGACACCAAACACCAACACAGAATCACAGACTGGCTGAGGTTGGAGGACAACTCTGGAGGTCATCTGCTTCAACCCCTTGCTCAGACAAGGCCACCTAGAGCCAGTTGCCCAGGACCATGTCCAGATGTTTTCTGAATATCTCCAAGGTGGGTTATTCTACAATCTCTCTGGGCAAACTGGGCCAGAGCTCAGTTACTCTCACAGTTAAAAAGTGTTTACTGATGCTCAGGGGGAACCTTCTGTGTTTCAGTTTGTGCCCATTGCTGCTTGTCTTGGAACTGGACACAACTGAAAAGAGTCTGGCTCCATCTTCTTTACACCTTTCTTTCAGGTGTTTATGGACATTGATAAGATCCTTCTCTGAACCTTGCCTTCTCTAGGATTCCCACAGCTCTCTCAGACTTTCCTTATATGAGAGATGCTCCATTCTCTTAGCCAACTTAGTGGCACTTTACTGCTGGGCTTTCTAAAGTAGCACCACGTTTCTGGACAGTCAGAAGCTTGCCTTATTTCTTGATATTTTTCCCATAATTCAATTTTGTCTTTTTTCACCCAAATTCTGATGTCTACGGGCAAGCCCATCCAAGTCTCATCAAGAAATAGATGCAGAATGAAGCAGTAGCCTCATACTGATACCACTGTACTTCTTTATGCCTTCTTTCTTCCCTTTTATTCTTCTCAAGTGCTTTTTGCTAAGCTCAATAATAGTTTTCTTCACAGATTACTGTGACATGTCACTCCTAGCAAGTGTACGTGTGATTATGCCCTAAAATATGTATTTCAGCTTGCACTTATAAATGGATTTATGTTTTAATGGCACCACTTACATAAGAAAAATTGAGTAGCACACTTTAAGACAGGTCTTTAAAATAAATGAAACCAATGCTTGGTTCAGAAATTCAGACCCAGTTATAGCCTCTTTGTGTATTGAAATCTGGTGTTTGGTCATTGAATGGAAAATTTTTCAGAGCCTGACTGAACAGATGGAATAATCTGTTACGAATTGTGTATCATCTCACTTGTGACAGGTTTACTCCAGACCAGAAAAGCCTGGCTTGCAAATTATGGAATTCTTGATTCTGGAATTCTTGATTCTGGAAGCTTAAACAAAGAAGATTCAGATATTAATTCATGTATTATGATTAATGAAGGAAAACTAGGTTTAATAAAATTCACCATAAGTTTTAGTGACATAAAAATTTAGACCACTCCGAATAAAAACACTTGCATTTTCTGAAAAAGGCTTTCACTGTTATATGTGGAACTGAAAGAAAATAGTGATAACTATAGTCTCTACCATGGAGGAGTTGAAGAGGTTAGATTATATTGATTAAAATTCAGAAATTCCTATGTTTTAGTATTTACATTTGTAAAACTAATATATATTTTCAGTCAATTATATTTATGTGTACTTCTATGTGTAAAATATTTTATATTCCCATATCTTTTAATTGTCTGTAACAGCATCTGCTTTATATCTGCAATAATGATCATACTGGAGACTAGTGTACAAAACTAAATCAGGGACATTAAAGTACCATTAATAAGGTAAAACATATGTAGCTGAGATTTGGACATTGCTTTTGTTTCCTCTAGTTCCTTTTTATGCCTGTGATAGGTTAAAGCATATGTTGAATATTTGTCTCTAATCTTAGCCATGAACAAAAAATATTTCCCACAACTAATGGTAAATTGTAAGTTCCAGAACTTCATTAGAGGAAAAATATTAGCCTTGAAGAGGCAACAATTGTGCAGTTAGTAATTCACATAGTTGTTGCCAATTATGTGAGAGGTAGTGTAAGAATAACAGTGGAGGGAGACATTAGAAATGAAAGCAGAGTATTAGATGGTTAATTCCTTCAGTGAAGAGAAATTTTTCTGTGTCTGCTCAGTGTAACACTGTTCTATAGCCAAAAACCATTAAAGAAACTTTTTTTATAATAAATAACTTCCACTCTTAAAAGTTCTATCTGATGCTGGAGATTTGGGTAAAGTAAATGTCCATCTGACTTAGTGTAGCAACAAAAGACACATGAGTCAGACCTCTCCCTTTAATAATTCAAAGGTGTTCTTTCTTTCTTTAGAAGCAGCTCCATTTATTCTTTTTTTTTTTTTTTTTCCCTGTATCCATCTCTTACAGGTGACCTTAAGGCCATTTCCCTAAATATTACAGCTTTCTATGGAATGTTATTTAACTCTTTTCCAACTGCTTCTGTGAAATATTCAGAAACAACCATTGCTATGTGTAGAATGAAATACTGTGTGTTTCTTATACAGATTTTTTTATTTAAGATGAATTTGAAATGGTAGATGTTGAGATTATTACAGGTGAATTTGATTTATTCTCTTTTTATTGTAGCCTGCGTCAGTTCCTTCATGTAGACACAGTAAGTACTACTCTCAGGAAACTCTGCCCTAGTGTAGGGGAGAATAATAAAAGTACATATGAGAGCATGAGATACGTGTTTATAAAGAGGGATTTGTCAGGTTCTGGAAAGAAAATAGAAGGCATTAGACTGGGTATCTTTTTGTTTGTATCAAGTTCTCAAAAAATCAAACAATGTCATACATAATTGGGAAATAATATGGACAGATAGTTGATGATAATAATTAGGAAATGTTCACAACTTCACTCCAGTAGAATATAACATGCAACCAATATTTTATGAATTGAATTTTCCATATCTGTGACTAAATTTAGGTTTAGCTCACTGCCAAATGTTGGTCTTTACTGTATTTGTGAAGTTATGATATGAACATAACACAACTCTGATATTAAACCTAAATATCAGAACATTAATCTATTAACTCTGAATGTCCTAGGTTTTCCTTTTTATTTGGTTTTCTTTTGCTAGGGTTTTTTTTTGTAGTAATAATGCTAGGTACAAATAATACTTAAAGCAAGTTCAGTATAAATATAGAAAACTGGAGTCATCCCAAATATTGTTCTAGCCATCTTGATTTGGCAGTTCTAAGGCATTTAAAAAATATGACAATGTGAATGCAGTTTCTCCTTTTTATTTTTCCAACTTAAGATTGGTAGTTAATGTTAAAAAAAAAAAAAAAATTTAAAAATTTACAAAATAAAGCTGGAAATGCTCAGGATGATTGACAAATCTCAAGTTCAAAGTGTGTACCACTGTAGAGAGAGATTTCCTTTTAAAACTTATAAAATGTTGCATATACCTGAGAAATATACCCTCTGTGTTCACTTACGGGATATGGAAATGTGGAGTTGAGAATATGGGATTAAGTGCATACACTAACTGCTCATCACATTAGTTTTTTTCATGCTTGGACTCCTGTTTCAATGTAGGCTTAAGAAAAGGTACCAAAATAATTAAGCAATAGCATAGTACATCCCTTATAGAAAGGAGGTAGACTGAAAACTTCCATAGTGGTGATTCCTAGTAAGACAATTAATGCCCATAAACCTTGAGCTAAGTAAACATGACAAAACTATGGCAGAGTAATTGCTTCTCATTAGGAAATTACTTACACTTTCTGTCTGATCTGTGAGCACCACAGAAGTAAAAATGGAATCTGTAGATTCTGAATTTTTTTTTCATAGTATAACATTTATTTTAATTTTTCTTAGAAGTTTGCCTTCTGGAATAAAAGTAGCTGTGCCAGGATATCACTTTGTATAGTATCTGATGGAAAAAAAAGTGAGAAACATATTTATAATTCATTCTGAGATCCTTTTAAGATCCTTTGAAGTTTTAGAGCTCCAGTCTTAGAGATCATCCTCTGCAAAAGGACAAAACTTCAAAATGTACTACCAGATCATTAACAGCAATAGACTAATTAGTGATACAAAGATTAATAACCCATTTTATTAGGCCATATTAGCTGTAAGCATTGAGAACCACCAAGTGAAACAGTCTCTGAAAAATCTTGTCTTGTTCTGTGAAGCAATTCTGATGTGTTTCAAAAAAAAAAAGAATCTGAAGGAGCATAGGAAGAGTCAGGTTAGGCTTCATTTCCTTGCAGTAAAGATATTGTTAGGTCTTTTATAAAATCACCAGAATTTTTTGCCTTCAGAATATGCTTAGGTAGCCTATTCTCCAGACTACAGCTGATTCCAGTTATGACATTCAATGTTATGCTTTCTTACTAGTTTCCACCAAAGCAATTTTCACATTACATATTTAATTTACTTTGAAGCCTGACTGGTCTTATACAATATTTGGTATTAATGGCTCCATCTCCCATTGATCTTATGAATTAATAATTTCAAGTCTTCTGCTTGCACTTTAATTCACAGAGCAAGGTAAGAATGCTTTTTGAACCACAAATAACTCTATTGCTGCTTGTGTTTTCGGCTGGATTGTATTCAGTGCTGATGTACCACTGCACAGTATCCCTAGGAACAATGGTAGACTTTTTCCCATCATTACTCAGAAAATATATACAGTTTCATTTCTGACAGGTTGTATTATATAAAACATACAGTGTCAAATCATCTGTCAGGCAATATAACAACTTCCATAGCAGGACCATGTGCCAGTTCTCAGGAATACCAGTATTTTGTGGCTGTTCAGAAATCAGATTTGGTGTGTATAGAATGAACAGCAGCATAAAAGCTTTCAGTTACTGTCTGTCTGATGATTTTCCACTCTATTTTTCTTCCAGAGATACTGACCTAGTAATTACAAGTGAAGATAATAGACATCATGGCAGGCTAAGCTGACAATTTATGGCTTTAAGGAGTTTTCCTATGGAAGTAAAAGTAAATAAAATATTTCTTATATTTTAATTCCCTCTACGAATATTGAAAGAAACAAGACTGGTGTGCCCAAACAGCTGTGCTTGAACCAGCTCCCAGAAACTGTCAGGTCCAGTGCCCTATCTCCTCTGCAGGGAGTTCCCATGGCAACGCCTTTAGCAGAAGTAAAGGGAATTATAGACAGATTTTTTTTTTCTTCACCCCCCCCTCCTGTCCTCTCTGTGCCAGTTCAGAAAAAGTGTTGCTCTTTAATCTTTGGGGCACTGAGAATTGCCACCGGGCTACGCATCTCCATTTGCTCTGTTTGTTGCATTTGAAAAGCCTGTCCTAGTTCCCCTCTGTCTCTTGGGTGTCTGATTTATGACATCAAACAAGGAAAAAAAAAGCAAAAGAGACTTTCAAGAGTGAAAGTTGTTGGGGGGGAGGGGAAGATTCTAGCCCAAAGCTGTCTTCAGTTCAGGCACTTGAAAAACATAGCATGTTAAACGTTGGGGTTTTTAAAATTCGTCTGCAATTTTCCAAGGATCCTAGCTATAATCAGTAAAGATAAGACATTGCACATGAAATGTAGTAGCTAGAAACATGTCTGTAGAATATTGTCAGGGGCTCAGATTTGTAGTCTGTGATTTGTACTGTGATGAAATTGATGGTTTCTCTGGACATATTTGGCAATTGATAAAGGCATATAACTTTAGCAATTATCTGTGACAAAAATGACCTTAACCTAGGCAAATTTATCAGAGAATTTTGCAAAAATATCATCCAACTGTCACTTGAGAACCAATTAGTGCTTTTTTTTGAGGCATGCAGTTTTATTAGAAAGAAAAGCACAGTGACAGGCATATGACACATAACTCTTGCATGGGCTATGGTTTCAGTGAAAGCATAAATGGTAGGTGCCTTTGCACAAATGTGGAATAGATTGCTCATGATGGGCCTGTTGCCATCCATGACAGAGTCAGTGAGCATCCTTTCCAACTAAGCTAGGCTTTGAGTCAAGGCCTGGAAAAATATGTGCACAGCCCAGATGTAATGATGAGGACCTGGACAGGAGAGATGACTACACCCACACTGTGAGAAGAGCGGAAAACTCTCCTTTTTCTCTTTGGGTCAAGATAAATTTAGCCCTGTAGTAGGCTTAGGTTTCCTGCTCTGCGCCTGGGCCTGGCTTTTCCTCAAAGTGGCTTTTGAAGAAAGGAGGACAGATATCCTTAGACTATCTGTCTTAGACTTAGGTGTGGGGATGCTTAAGATGCAAGCTGTCCTCTTTATAAGAGCTGAAGTGTGCTCTCAGGCTCCTGTAGTACAGTCTGGGACCGTACTAGGGGCCACATTTTGCTGAGGGAAGGTGAAATCCACTGTGTTAAGACCAAAGATGCTTCAGGCTGATGTTTCTGAGAAGTTAATGACTTAGTTGGTAGCAGGAGTTATGCAAAAAGTAGGCTATAACTCTTACCCCAATGCCAAGACTCATAGTTTCTGTTTGGAAATTATAGGAAAAAAAGGAAAACAGAGGATCAGCAGTATTGTGCCATCCTGCTCTGCAGTGCTTCTCAATGGCAATGTTTCAGGTAGCTCTTATCATCCCACTGGTTGCTCAGATGTAGTGTTCACATCCCACACGCTCATGTTAATAAAGAGATGTCAGCAACCACCCTTTTTGACCTCAGCCTCAAACTACAAACAGACATAAATCCAAGAACATATATTCAATTTTAATGACCCATAAAGCAATATAAGATGAAAGGGTCTTGAAAAGGTAATTGAAGAATTTTGTAATATTCAGTATACATTACCAAAAGCTATATAATCAGGATGGTAGTATCTACAAGACAGGTTGAATTAATAGTTTTTGTAGGAAGTTGAATACTTTCAACTTGAACAAGTATAGATAAACTGAGACTGCAGAAACTGTATGAAAGCAATTAATTTACTAGTTTAGTTGTTTTAAAAACTCTTCCTGAACCTTTGGTAAATTCTGGGATTGTTTTTATCCCCCAAATTGCTTCTACATTAATCTCTTCTTTATCTTTTTCCTGTAAGGACAGTAAGAACCTGACTTGGAAGGAAGCTCTAATCAAATACAAGATTTCAGAGCCCTAGGCTGAATTCTGGAACTTTGTGAGCAGAATTTCTTTGCCACTATTACAAGGAATGAAGAAATTCCTTCTGTAAAATGAATGAAAGTTATCACTGATTTAAACTTGTATTCAGAAATTCTTAAATAAACTGGAGAGTTAGAGATTTTTTTGTTGCACCAGAATTTTTGATAAAGCAAATATGTATTTCCAGTTCATATCACAGCATAGCCATGTATATCCTATCTGTACAATTATGACTGTATA
>JANHGN010025893.1:0-51365 GCA_024605025.1 Megaceryle maxima
TTTCCTTTCCTTTCCTTTCCTTTCCTTTCCTTCCCTTCCCTTCCCTTCCCTTCCCTTCCCTTCCCTTCCCTTCCCTTTTTTCTGCCATTCAGCTGCCTGACCCCAGCACAGCAGCAGAACATTCCTGTGTCCCCTCCATCCTCCTCAGTCCATCCTCCCAGCTTCCAAGGCTGGTCCAAGCACATGAGGTCACCCCAGGCAGAGGGGAAAAAGCAGAGATGGGGGCATTACTGGAAAGAGAAAATCTCCTTGAATAATGGAACGGGAGCTGAGTGAGCTCAGCTGTGCGGGACCTGCCTGAGAAATGAGAGCATGGGGCAGGAATGTCAGGAATTTCCTCTGCTCCCCAGAGCAGCCCCAGGTAAGGGACAAAGGCAGAGGAAGGACCCAGTGCTGCTTCCCCCAAAAGCTTTGCTGCTGGGCAGCTCTGGGGTAACCTCTGAATCACCAGCAAATCTGGTGGGGTGGAAGTGGGGCTGTGTCTTGCTGGCGAGATACAGATCTGATGCTGTCAGCTCAATGGGGAAAGGAAATGGGGAAAAAGCCTGCAAGAACTGCAGAAGGTTTTATTCGAAGATTAGATGGATCAAAACATTTCTGCCGTGTGGGAGCTGGGAAGGAAGCTGCCACAGAGGTGGCCAAGCTCTGGTTTTAGAAGGAGAGTGTTTCCTGGGCCGGCAGCCCCATGTGCCTGCAGGTGTGGGATGGGGAGGGGAGGGTTTCACCAGGCACCAAAACCATGGCAGGACTGGACATCCCCATGGGATGTCAGCAGGGATGGAGAGGAATCACCCCTCTGAAACAAAGTGGGGATACAGGGCTGGAGACACACCCAAAAACTTGAATTCAGGTCACCATCCCACTGCCCCTTGGCTTTGTTTTTTCCTTTGCAGGGCTTGTGGTTGCAACTCTAAAGAGGCTCATCCGGCCAGCCGGCCGATGGGGAGCGGGGCTGTGAAGCTGGATCTTGGCACTGGCTCCGCATAACCCCTGGCCAGTTACAGAAAAGCACAGTAAAGCTTTTGCTTCCTAGTTTGCCTAAGCATCGCTGCCATTTCCAGAGAGGATGGGGAGGGTAACAGGCGCTTTTGAAGCTTGGACAGAATGGAGAGGGTCTGGCATGGAGGGATAGGATGGAGAATGGCAGCTACAGTGAGGGGCTGTGCAAGCAACAGGGTTTTCATCCCCTGGAAAGCCGGTACTGGTGAGTTATGCACATGCAAGCACCACTGATGTGGAGCTCAGCTCAGGCAGCCCGACCACCAGCAAAGACACCTTGTGTCTGCAGAGGCTTCCCTGCTGCGGAGCGTGGCCGGTGTGCAGATGTCCCCAGTGCCCCCCAGTTCTCCTGGCCGGGTGTTTCCAAGCACTAGGTGTGCAAACACAGCCCGTCCCTGCAGCTGCACGGCAGATGAGCAGCTCGCTTGTTTCTCTGGCCATGCTCTGCTCAGCCTGCAGACACTCCCCAGTTACACGTGGTCTTCCGAAATGCAACCCAGGAGCAAATGAGCGGAGCAGCTCTGTCCTTCCCTGTACTGAACTCAGAGGCTGAGACATCATCACCTCTGTTCTAATATCCAGGGGTGGGGGCAGGTCTCAGCTTCACCAGCTCTCAGAAGATGATTATGAAATGGAAATCAAAGAGAATAGAGCAAAACAAGAGGTTGACCCCAAACCTAAAATCTTTTACCTTCTTCTTCCTCCTTCTGTTTGTTTCTGAGCATTGGCAGAAGGCCTGGCCATGCCAACTATCCCACGTGTGAGATTTGGCTTATATCAACAGAAATCCAGCTGCTTTCCATGAAGAGTATTAAGTATTCCCTAAAACATTGCAGCTGAAGCTTTTGAGGGCAGGACAATCCCTATATCCCTCCTGATGGCCCTGCAGGCCAGGGTACCCTCACCTCTTCCTGGGTAGGTCTCATTGGATGAGCCCTGCCCCTGCCCTGCCATCTCCTCCCAGGCGATGTGGAAACGGTGGCTCTAGAGAAGTGGCCTCACTGGCATCATTGAGGAGCTGTGACATCTGCAGCTGCTCTGCATGTTGGAAAGCCCTGTAGCAATGGTGCTGGATTTGTTGATCTTTACTGCTCTGCTCAGGACTCAGGTCCCAGCTTCAGCTCTCCCTGACCTGATGGTTTACAACTCAACAACTCCCATTTTTTACCCTTTCCCAGATTTATGCCTCCCTGTGTGTCAATCCTGCCTGGTGCAGGATGTGTCCTTCTCTTCTGGGCTTTTATCATGCTCCTCACCACCAGGCAGATGCTGGTTGGGTTGCTCCAACCTCAGACCTGGGATCCTGCTACCCTCCCCCTTCTTGGCTGATACCTGATATTGTCATCTCCATTATGGGCTCCTCAAAGGCTGTTTTCCACCACTTGTCTGTTCTAATTTGTGTCTGTCTCCTCCCTGGGTGTGGATCCAACCCGTGCTCATGGCAGTGGCTTGGACCCATCTGCTGCCTGGCAGCTGCCCCAGCTGGCAATGATCTCGATCCCTCCCAGAGAAAGCTTCAAGCCCTGTGGCAAGCACAGTGGCAGCAGTTCAATGTCCTTTGGCCAGGTCTGGGCCATAGTCACCCAGTTTGACCCCTTGGGTCCTTGGGGGAGAGAGGAAGTCCCCAGTGCACCCACTTTGCCCTGACCCCTGGGCCCATGCTCCAGCATGCTGTAGGGGTGTCCATGTTGCCCACCCGCATTTTTGGCACAAAGATCCTTCACCTCCTTGCAGCTGAGACATGGGGCTGAGCAAACCTGTCCCTTGTGAGCCAGCATTGGCTCCACTTGTTAGCAGGGCACAACAGCAGGGACAGGAAGAGGACCCCCTCTTCTCCCAGCCTCTGTACTGGAGCACTGTGTGGATGTCTGGAAATGATACAGCCCGTGGCAGTGCTGTAACTGGGGTATCAAATCGCTTGACAGCAGGAAAATGAGGACGCCAAGCGGAGGAGGAGGTGCTGGTGCTGTTGGTGGACATGTAGGTCCAGGGGTGAGGAAAGCTGTGGGACTGGTTCCCCATGGCTCTCACCTTTGGGGGTCTCAGCGTCCCCCCACGGGGTTGTGAGGTTTTCCATCAGTGGGAGTACACATTTTGCTTTCTTATTTTACCTGCCTGAAGGTAAACAGGAGTTTTATCCTCCTGAGAGTTCTGCCCCACTCCTGAGTTGCACTGGGACTGAGTGTGGTAGTGCTGACACCTTGGCTGCTCCCATTGGATAGACAGAAAGAGATAAAATTAATTATCTGGGATGATCTCATTAAAGAGGAGGGGAGTAGGGGAAAGAAAGGGATTGGTTCTGGCTGGGAGCCCCTTCTCTACCCACCAGGTCCTGTCACCTTCTTCCTAAAGACCCTGGCTCTCACCCAGACTTTGGCTTCCTGGAAGAGCCGTGCAGTGCCAGCACCAGGACAGGGAGGCATCCCAGGGTGAACACGGGGAGGACTGGGACTGCCAATGCATTTCTGGGGGGAAGGGATGGTGGCTTGTTTTGTTAAAAAAACCAACCAACCACCACCACTACAACAAACAACAACCAACCAAACAAACCAACCAACCAAACAAAAAAACCAACAGAAATCAGGTACCTGCCAGGAAAAAAAAAAAACAAACTTAAAAAATCAAGCATATTTTCCATTGTGTCTTGTCTGTGGAAGTGGGGATGTGACAGCTGTGGAAAATGGGAGGGGTTAGGTAATATGCTGGGATGTAAATAAATAAATGAGGGAGCAGAGGTGAGGGAAAGATCCCAGAGCAAAACACACCCCTCCACCCCTCCATTCCATTCCAAAGCCCCTGTGTCCCAAAGCCCCTGTGACACTGTGGGGAAGGGGCTGCTCCGGGAGGCTGTCCTGCTGTGTGCTGGCATGAGGAGCACGGTATGAACCACAGCAAGAGATTCTGGGAGCAATATAAAACAGCTTTGCTTTTTTCTTCCCCCGTCCATCCACACCCCCCTCTTTTTTTTTCATGTGCTGCATTTCCTATGATCCTTTCTTCTCTCCAGCAAACACAGGTTTCAGATTCCCGAGCACGGGGCTGCGGTTTGAGAGGAGCAATGGAAACTCCCTTGCAGTGGGAAGGGGCCAAAGGACAGGGGTGCAGGAGGGGAAGGAAAACGGGGCTGTTGTCACTGGGGTGTGGAAGATTGTAGGGGTAAGGAGCTAAAACCCCTGTGCTCTGCTCTTCTCCAGGCATGGTTTTCATTCAGTCTATCCTGGCTGAGGCTGAGGCTGACAATGCATCTGGAGCTGGTGCCATGTCCTGTGCTGGAAGAGGAGACCTCAGAGGGTCTTATCACTCCCAGGCCACCCCATGCCCCATGGGTCACCCACAGAAAGGTCTGAGTGGGGTTTGCTGTTGAGCCCTACCTGCCACCACCTCCACCCCCTGCCTGTGCACATCCCACGGGGCATTCCCTGCCTGGCTGGTGGTCAGCGCTTTCATCTTTCACAGACAGCTGGGAAAAGAAGAACTTTTACTTCTCTCCGTTCCCAAGCAAGATCTTTATTTACAAGGACTTCAAATATTTATGTAAAGTGCAGGACCCGGCAGCCGGGTCCCCCCGCACAGCGCTTGCTGGGTGTCTCAGTTCCATCATCCCTCCTCACCCCTGGGCCATCTCCTGTTCTTTATTTATTTCCTTGAGGAGCTTCCCTGAAGTAAATCAGTGCTGGTGAGATTGGCCTGGGGTTAATGGGATTCAGCTGCCCGCTGGGAATTTGGCCGTGATCTGCAGGATCATCCCTCCTTGTCCTTACGGGGAAACACACCAGAATCTCTGGTGGCTCTTTCTCTGGATCAGGGAGATTTGAGGCAATTCAGACAAGACCTTGAAAGCCATTCTTTTCCTCTTCCTCTTCTTGCCCGGACATCTAATCCACCGCCTGCTATGCAAGTGTGATCACACCGTTTGGGGCACTCTCTCCTTATCAAAGAATCATAGAGTAGTTTGGGTTGGAAGGGCCCTTTAAAGCTCATCCAGTCCAACCCCCTGCAGGGAGCAGGGACATCTGCAACTAGCGCAGGTTGCTCAGAGCCCTGGCCAACCTGACCTGGAATGGTTCCAGGGATGGGCCATCAAAATCACCTCTCTGGGCAAACTGGGCCAAGGTCTCACTATCCTCAGTTTAAAAAATGTCTTCCTTCTCTCCAGTCTAAATTTCCCTCTTTTAGTTTAAACCCATCACCCCTTGTCCTGTCTCAACAGGTCCTGCTAAAATGCCTGTCCCCATCTCTCTGGCTGTCCCCTTCAAGTACTGAAAGTCTGCAATAGGGTCTCCCTGGAGCCTTCTCTTTCCCAGGCTGAATACCTCCAACACTCTCAACCTTTCCCCTTGCCTGGTATCATCTCAGGGCTCCTTTATGCTCCTCATCCTGGCTCCTGATGAAGCCATTTTGACCTGGGGCTTGTTTTCCAATTAGCAAAGTATTATTTCCAGCCCTTTGCAGAGCCAAAACAAGCAGGGCTTTTCCCATAGCTGCTCCCTCTGTGGCAGCTGCCAGGGCTGTTTCCTGAGGGCTTCAGCAAGGGATGAGTTTGTAACCTGGGGTCCAAGTGCCTGGTCTGTGGCTGGAAATGGCAGCCCCGGTCCTTCGCGTGAGAGAGTGCTGGGGGAAACGGGGGGGTTCACACCTCCGCCCACCCCCCTGCAGCCCCAGCACCAGAGTGCAAAACCTTCCAACATATCTCAGTAAAACAGGGTGGGCCTCAGGAAAATGACCTTGGTGGAAGTCCTCAGAGGCACTGTGACCTCCATCTCAATGAGGTTGCCCCAGGCACACCAGGGAGCGTGTCCTGAGTGGCCCATTGCTGCTGATGGGCACCAGCCGGGAGATGCAGGGATGGGACTGGGAGGGTAGGTCCAGAGCTGGTTATGGGTTCCTTAGGAATTCATTCCCAAATGAGTTTCAGAATCTGTTCCTGTTTCTACCACCCATGCAGTCTCCTTCAGCCCATAGGCTGTCCGAGAGCGGTGAAGACCGGGCTCTGCCTGCTCACCACTGCCTGTGCTCTCATCAGACAAAATACCCAGTGAGAAAGAAAAATGAGTTTCTGGTTTCGATTCTGGCATGAACAAACACTCCTGCCAGTCTTTCAGGAACTGCAAGTATTTTCCCAGTGTCAAATGTTCATGCAGATAATGTATAAATAATGACGTCAATTATGTCAGCTATTACAATGAGCAGAGCTCTGGGCTTTGGTTCATAACAGTATCTCAAATCAGTGTCTTAACTTTTTGCTCTTCTCGGTAGACTCCTCATGCTCCAGTGCTCTGAGGCCAAACTGCTGTGTTTCTGGACAGGGCTGCAGCAGCCCACCAGCACCTTCCTTGCATTGGGACCAAGCGATACGTCCCCATGACATGGCAGAGGGGTGCCAGGTGGTTTTGGGAGAGGTGTGGGGTGTGTGACCTCCTGGTAGGCATATGGCTACACACCATGGGTCAGTCAGCCCTGCCTGAGACACCTCCTGTAGCTTTCCGAGTTGGAAAGCCCAGGCTGATCTGCATCCCAGGAGTTGCAGCAGAGGATGTGGAAACATCCAAGAGGGAGCTGGGGGTGAGTGCATTCTGATTCAGGCGTGTTTCCCTGGGCAGGGGGAGCCAAGCAGAGCTGGAGGAATGTGTCAGTCAGTGGTTGTGTCTTCATAGAGAGCAATGCCAACCCTGGGGGTGGGGGATGTGGGGGTCTTCCTGCCTCCACCACCTCCGCATCTCTTGGGGGATGGACCTGAGACAGAAGGGTGTCCCTCGGCGAGATGGGGACACTGCTGGGTGTGATGAGCAGCTAAGGAGCTCTGATTCCTCTTGGAGAACGTGTGGGGCTCACCCTCTGCCACAGCGTCATTGACCATGCTTAGGCAGAAATGGCTCTTTTCCCCTTGCCCCAGTCCCAGGAGCTGCTGCCCAGAGACACGGGTGACCTGGGAGGAACCATCTGCCAGAGTCACAGAAAATCAGCAGATCCAGCTACTTCTCCATCTGGAGACATGACATCCACAGGCTGCAGGTGAGGAGAGCACTGCTGGGAAATAGCCAGGCAAATTCAGACTGAAGCTGATCTGAGGCTCTGGGTTTTTTTTTCTCCAGATTGCTCTACTTATTCACAGTCTTTCTTTGATAAAACTGGTAAAAAAATCAGAAGCAGCACACCCTGTCTTCCAAAGGGAGGGACAGGATGAGCGCCAGGGAGAGAAGGCAGCTCCAGCAAAGAGCACGATGCAGAAGGACCATCTAAGAGTCATGAATAGAGCAACTGCACTCAGACTGAGAGCCCATCTCTTAGAAGCTTCCATTTGCTGCTCCTTCCATGTAGGACTCTCACATTAATGTCCAGTGTTTGAATCTGCAAATTAAACAAAAAACCAACCAACCAACCAAAAACAAACAAAAAGACCCAACCTAATGACCTTTTTTTCCAAAGCTTGAAGCAGCTGGACAACATCTCCCCAGATGATGGCTGCAAAGATGAAACCAGAAGCGGGCAACAGCTTCACATCAGCCTGGAGCAGTGTGCTGGAACTGATGTCCTTGTCTCATATCCCACAGTCGCTTCTTCCTCCTGCCCTCAGCTTGTCAGAAGCTGTCTCTCCACTGCCCACTTGGGATGGTTACAGGGTATAGGAGGGACTTAATAGCAGGTGGGAAGTTAGGATGATAGTAGAACTGCTTTGATTTTAGCCAGAGACTGCAGAGTGTGATGGAATCTCTGAAAGAAAGAAAGGAAGAAAAAAAAAATTTAAAAAGAGAGCATTCTTACAAATTCCCAGCAGTTTTTATTGTAGGTGGAACTAGTAACCCCACCTGTAATGAGAGCAGCCTGCTGCTTCCAGCTCCAAGGCTCTGATTTCATTTGCCTTTAACTTTGTCAGACTCTAACCACTTGGCTTGAACTCCTCTAGTATGGCTGCACATGAGCCAAACTGGCCCCGCTATCTGCAAGGACAGGGTGAAGGGAAAAGAAAAGCATTTTCTGCAGGAAAACTCTAGCAGCCTTCTGCTCCAGCAGGGAGAGGCACTTCACCCAAAGGTGCGTCTGCTGGTGATGCGATGAAGAGCTCCCTAGGCTATAACCTCTGAAAACCTGCCATCTGGCTGGTACCCAGGGCAGCCATGGCTGTGCTGGAGATGGAATTCTCTCAGCAGCAAAAGGCAGCAGTGGGCAAGAGTTTGGGATGAGGGTGGCTAGGCAGGGAATGAAGGCCAAGGATCACTCACCAGCCAAGAGTGGCTGGGTCGGGGGCTGGCCTGGTTCTGCCTTCTGGCTGCCCATGAAGCCCCAGCACAGCTACTGGTGAGACCAGTGACATGGACTCACTGTCTGTGAGGAGCTGGACCTTTCTGGGATGGGGTCTCAGGCTGCAGCATGTTCACCTTGGGGGTTTTCCCACTGTGCTGTTCTCTCCTTGCTGTTGGAGCATGGAAAGTAGGTGATGGTCTCTGTACTGGTGTGCACCCCACATGCCCAGGCAGGAGGATGGGCACCAGTCCCTGCATGGGTGCTCCTCAAAGAGGATGGGGCAGGGGGTGCATATGCAAGAAATGTCCCAGGAAGGGGGCTCAGGAGGGTGAGTTGGGTGTCTCATTGCTCCTTGTGCCAGAGCTTGGCCAGTCATGCTCTGGAAAGAGGAGCACAGAGCACCCTCCTGCAGTGGGCGTCCTCAGGACTGGCATCTCAATGCAGCAGAGAAATACACTGTCTTGTGTGGGTGTCCCGACTCCAGCAGCTGGGAGCCATCCTGATCCAGCTCCACCCATTATTTAAAAATCTCACTTTCTTGCAGACAGATCAACAGCAAGGACAGGAGTTTCCATTACTCGCATGCCAGTCCAGCTCTGACCTGAGGAGGAGACTGATGATTTCTGTCTGGGCAGCCAAACCCCTCCTTGCTGCTGCTGCCCAGGGTCTGCTAGCATCAGGCAAAACCTCCTTGACTGCAGGGCCAGCTCAGGGCTAGGATCTGCAGGCAGGTGGCTTATGGCCTGGACCAGCTGAGGAGCTTCAGCAGAGCCAGGATTGCAGCCATGATGCTAGGGAATATTGTACCGTTAAAAACCTTTGGAAGGAACAACTGGTAGATGCTCAGACCGGATCTTGGCCTCAGTACCCGCTTTAGACCCTCACCTTGTCTGGGAGCGCTGAGGTCTCCTTAGCAACCACACTTCAATATTTAGCACCAAATGCATGTGCCCAAATGACCTTTCAGGTCCTTTCCAGAGTGTTGCTGCTGAGACGGCTCCAGGAGCACGGCAGCTACCAACTGAGTCACTGCCAGCTCAAGATTTCCTCTGCTTCTACCAGATGAGCACTTTATTGGACTTGCCACAACCTGGTCTGCTCACCACTGGTGATCTCATGGCCAGGGTGGAGCCTTCAGGAGAAACAAGGCAAGATGTCCCACTGGAGAAATTAGAGAAAGCCAAAGTCCAGAGAGTCCATCGATAGAGGCCATCCTGTTGTAGCCAGCAGATGGAGAGCAACAAGATGTGTTTGTAGATGCAATCTGCCCAGGGCTGGAAAACAACAGCCGTGATCCCATTGTGATCATGAAGGATGAGGGAGTTGGTAGCTGATGAGCACCAGAAGCAGAGATGAGACCTCGGGAATGTCCATGTACAGATTGCACCATACCCATGAAGGCAGTGAGTCTGATTTGCAATAAGGAGCTAATGGAAGCTGAGGGAGAGACAGACACAGACTGGACACTGACTGCTTGGCCAGGATGATGGTAGTAGTAGTGCCTGTGCTTGCAAGGGCTGGCTGGCACAGAGGAGATGTGGGAGAAAGTCAGCAAAACAGAGAGGAGGAGGTTGCTCTTCTCTGCTCCTGTGAGCCAATGGTCACCCACACTAACAAAATAAAGTTTTGGGTGCAGGTTTCCCATTTCTCTTGATCTCAGGGGCAGTGTGGAGCATACTCAGGCCTCAGAGCTTGGGATGTAGTGAATCCTCCATCTTTGCCCCTAGCACTGCACCTGCCTTCAGCCTGAAACCTTCCCCTCTGTGCCCCTGAGCATCAGCCTGTGCACTGAGGGGAAACAGCCCTGCCCAGAGCTGGAGGTGGGGGATGTTTTATGAGAAGCAGTTACAGCCATTCTTGGAGGACTTTGGCTCTGAGCCCTTCTGCCACATTCTTAGGAGAGATCATATCAAAAAACTATTTTTACTAAAAATGTAGTGGTAACAAGGTCCAGATGTCTGTTGTTATGTAATAGGGTTTATTTTAATGGATCCGACTTCCAGATGTGCAGCTTGGACTCAAGGCATCTGCCTGGTCCTCTGTGGAGCAGAAGCAAGCAGCCACATCTCAATGCCGTGCAAGAGGGGGCAACAGCTTCCATCACAGATGAGAGTTTCCTGCCACAGGTTTATTTCCTGAGCATGGCTTTTCCTTGTCCTTCTTGCCAATGTGGCGTTAGTCATCCTGGGCAGCCGTCTCAGGTCCTGCATCTCATTTTGGGAGGGGGTCAGCGACAAGAGTCACTGAGCACTGGTTTGCTCAGCTCCACATGAGTAAGAAGGGGGCTCAAGGGCAAGGCTGGAGTAAGGGACAGTTGCTGGCATCACCGTGGTCTCCCATGGGACTCTCTGGGACTGTCTGTAGGCATCATAGCACCATCACATGGAGAAGTGTCACTTATTTGGCAATTCACAATAACCAGGGATGGAAGACTGGAAGGTAATGGGAATTAAGGAATTCACCATGTCTTGACTTCCCAGGGCCCATTTTGTGCTTTCCCAGCTGTGAGAAAAACTCAGGCAGAATGGCTGCTGGGAGGAAGGAACCAGACCAGGGTTTCCTTGGGCAGAAACATTGGACCTAGAAGTGGAGAGGCAAAATGAACGCAAGGAGAGACTGGCACTTTCCCATTGTGTGTGTGGGAACAGCTCAGTGAACACTGATGGGACCAGCACACGCACCTTTCTGGACTGGTTTCTATGCTGCCATTGATGTTTGCCAGCTGAGCTGTTGCCTTGCTTCATCTTGCTTGCAGAGGTCCACTTCCCTGCTTGAGTCATTTTGGTGCATCCCTTAGCACAGGTCTGAGCACTGTGGGTTCAGTGTCCCCCTTCTCCAGCACTGCAACTAGCTGGAAACATCGGCTGCTGACCCCTGTGGTGGGGAAGAGCTCCAAGTAGGGCTGCAGGAGATGTCTGGATCCTAGCTGCTAGGTGGACAGGGGGATGAGTGGTGCATGCTAAGCTGAGAAGGATTTCAATTCAAAGCACGTGGCTCTCTGCCATTGCTATTAGCATCTGCTAATAAAATGCTAAGACTTATTAAGTGCCCAGATCCAGGAGGGAGATTTAAGGGGGATGCACTTGGATGGGAAGCAAGAGGCTTAGGTGCTTTCTGGAGAGCATAGAAATGTGAGTGGCTGGGGGCCTGCTCTCTGGGGGACCAAACGTAACTGCTGCCAAATGACAGAAGGAAAGAGCTAGAAAGGCAACTGTGACCCCATAACACCCCATGGGACAGGAACTGAGCCGCAGGTCTGAGCAGAAGGAAAGGCTGGGGAGGGTGAGGGACAAGTCAAGCCCTGCAGATGGGGACCTGGTCCTGCAAGATCAGCTCCTGCACCACCATCGCTGACCTCCCAGGACGAGATTTCTGAAGCAGCTCAGGCGAAGGTGCAGCGAGAGAAGCTTCCTTGGGATTTGCTGTGTCTCAGCTTGAACCTCCCTAGTGTCAAAAAATAAACAAAGACCAGCAGGACAAAAACACTGCCCAGCTGGAGCCTGAGAAGTCCAAGGGGGGAAAAAAGCTGCTCTGGGTTCTCAAGTTCACATCCTGTCCTGTGTTTGATTTTATCTGCAACAAGACTTCTATGGAGCTGCTTTTGCTTTGCGATGCAGCCACGTGCTTGCCTCAGCATTTGGATTTTCTCTCGCCTCTTTTCAGAGCAGAGCGAGGTGGGTTCCGGGGCTCTGCTCTGCACATGCAGCCTGCCTCGACCACGGAGTCTATTGCAAAGCCATCTGCTCACGCATGAACCAGGAGGTTTCTATGGTTTTGTGACAGAAAGGGACTCTTCTGTTGTTTTTTTTTTTTTTCTATTTTTTTTTTCCTTCTTCCTATGATGCAGCCGTATGTGTGCACAGACCACAGTGCCAGAAATGTGGTGCTTATCAAAGGTACATTCCCCCCACTGCCACGGGACAGAGCCTTGCTGGAGGGCTGACTGGGGAGGGAAGGGGAGAGCGGAAGCAAAGGCATACCCAGCCCAGGAGACAGCCAGAGGAAGGGCTGGAAATGTAGCTGGGCTGGGGAAATGAATGAACACTTCAGACTGGGCCCTCCCCCCTCAGCACATCCATGTAAAATGTGGAGATTAGGTGGAAAATCCATACAGAGGGGAAATGTGTGCCTTTAGCAGAGCAGGTCTCCAGACAGGCCAGCTAGCTGTTTGGAATGGATGTCCTGGCACACAGAAAGTCCTCTCTTAGTTACTTTTCCTGCTTTGGACGTGATTCTACTGTTAACCCTTCAGGAGGACAGTGGGTGGATGAGCAGGGACAGTCCTTACCCTGCTTAACCAGGGCAGCTATGCCCAACCCCTCTAAAAGCTTCTAAAAGTTGCAAGAGGGGAAAACATTTTGAGGTGAGATGTGAGGAGTAAACACACAGGGCTGACAACAAACAGCCAAGGGGAGGAGGAAAGTGCTCTCTCTGGTATTCTGGCTGGTTCCTAGACTGGCAGGGACAAGACATGGAGGAGACTGAATTAACCTCCAGGTTTAACTATTAGTAATCTTTATAGTGCAAATGGATTTCTCTGAATACCTTTAAATGGCAGCACCCTTGGGGGAAAGAATCACAGAATGGTTTGGGTTGGAAGGGACACTAAAGATCATCTTGTTCCAACCCCATTGCCATGGGCAGGGACACCTCCCACTAGACCAGGTTGCCTCACATTGCATTCAAAGGGGATGAGTAAATGTGGAAAGATGAGGATGAAAGAGATATCCAGGCACTTTGTAAATTGGACTTCAACTCTGCAAATCATCTGTGCTGGGTGCACTGGTGCATGGCAGGGAACAGACGCTATCCTTCCAGCTGGCCTTGGTGAGGGTTGGGGAGCAGGGAGGTTGGGCATGCAGGAGGGCACGGGGTAGGACCCAGGGTGCCAAGCTCCCAGTGAGGGTATCCCATGGCTGGGGAGATAGTGACTGCTGACAGCTGCAGGCAGGCAGCGATGGCTGCGAGCTGGATCCTTCAGAGTAGGACCTCATCCTGTCCCCAGGTCTTCTTCTGGACACCTGGCTAGGAACATCTCCACTCTGTCTGCCTCTAAACTGAGGGCTAGAGGGATGAAGGAGTGGACAGGCCCTTATCTCCTACTCTGCCATAACCATACGCAGCATTTCTGTGACAGACACATTTTATACCCCCCAACCCGCTCATATCCACCACCCGGGGGTCCCAGGAGGTGCAGTAGCGCAGGAGAGGAGGGCAGAGCAGCGCGAGGGCTGCGCACCGCCGCGTGTTGAAAATACTACTGCTAATTACACAATCGGTTCCTTATGTTCCCTGGAAATGCAATATGTGGGAGGACTCCCAGCCAATTCATGTTTTAGGACAAATCAAGGCGATATATTACTCGACTCAGCTCCTAAATTTGGTCATACTTTAGCTGGTGTTTTCAGACATTTGTGAGTTAGGTTGGCCAATGCCACAGAGAAAAGTGATGGGGCAATTATCCTAATTAGGAACAAATGCATTACTTCTGCAAGTTATTTGGTACTTGGAATGAGCCCTCCCCATTGCGTGACTACTTTGCGCAGACTTAACCCCTGCCGAGACCTCCAGGAGGTCATTTCTCTGGAAGATGAGAAGGAAATTCAGTGCCCATCAGATTGTTGGGGTTAAAAGCTGTGCATTGCACAAAGCTTTTACAGCATCCAGCAGCAGCCTCAGCGGCTGTGCTGGCACTAGGCAGCTCTTCCCCTTCACAGGGGTTGAGGACAGGCTGTGTGTCCTGCAGAGGAGTGAAGAACCGGCCCAGGGAAGCCCAGCAGCCCCTGAGTTCAGAGCAGCACAGCAGCAATCAGCCCGGGCAGCGTGTGTTGGATAAGGCAGCATCTTCATCAAGCAGATGAGCAGGGCTCCTCTTGTCCCATCCCTAAATCCCAGCCCATAGCTGCTGGTGATGCCATGTGCATATGGCCCTGGTTTTGGGAAGCTGAAGAAGAGCAGGACAAGCTCAGGCAAAGACTTGCCCCTTCCCAGTCAGCCACTGGCTTTGTAGATTTGTCCCAGCATTGCAGCTGCCACCACCCAAGAAGCTTCCTGCAAGAGCAGAGGACCAGAAACTCCTGTCCACCCTCACATTTTGCCATTTCCCTGCTTTTGAGCAGCATCTCCAGGTGATTTTAGAGGCAGTAAGGACCACCCTGCCCCTGACCACAGGCAGCCAGCTCTGCTTGCACAGACCATGCAGGATTCACACCTGCAGCCATTCACAGCAACTCTTCCTCCAGCCCCATTGGAGACCCCATGTGTCAGTGGGCTCTCATGTGGCCATGAGGAGACAGAACGTCATCCATCCCCCAGCCCCAGTTACAGAGCTCTTAAATATACTACCAGCCCTGATATCCCAGTATCGTCTTGGGGCTCCAGCATCTCAGCTGGGGCTGGCTGTTGCCCATACAACTGGGTATCGCCCCATCCACAGTGGGGACAGGGTCACGGAGTGGAGGAGCTGCTTGTCTCTGAATCCTTTTTGCTTTTGTATTTTGTCTTTCCTTCTTCTTTTCCTGCTTTCTCCAGAAGGGCCCAGATGCCTTTACTTTGGCTGGGCTCCCTTGGCCAGCAGCCCGTGGAGGCACCAGAAACGCCGTGTGTGAGTGCATGAGCCTGTGTGTGTGTAATATTAATATACAGAAATGGAAGGCAACCAGCATATAAACATTCTTTACTGTTTGGGTCACAGCCCAGGGAGCTGTAAGAGCTTTTGTGCTGAGTTTTCAACACACAGACTAAATAGAGAGCGAGCAAGAAGGGCAGAGATGATGAGAGCCTGGGCGAGACAGGGTGGGAGGTTCAGAGGGGAGGACCCTCCCCAGGCCATGGGGTCTGACAGGAGCACATGGGGAAGGTGTTGGTGCAGGGTTGGGACCTCTCAAGGACACCCACGTCTTCTCCCCACAGAGGGCTGGGCTGGAGGCAAGGGAGAAAAATACATGATGCATTATTTTTTTTCACCAAAGCACAAGGTAAATAATAACAACGATAAAAGGCAACAGCGGCCGAAGGCTGAAATAAGCAGGATTCCTGTGCACATCTCGTTAGAGGGGCTGAGTGTCTATTTGGGAATAGGGAGGAGGGGGCTATGCTGGAAGCGTTTCTGCAGCTGCCAGCGGGAAGGAGGTCTCTCCGGAGCTAACAAGACCCAGCTGGGTCCCGCCTGCAGCTGAGAGTGTTAAATCAGAAACTATTCCGTCAACAGCCAGTTTGGCCAAATATGAAACATTTCCAGGGAATCAATGGCCGGTGCTGGTGACGCAGAAGCCAATAGTCCTGACTTCTTTTCCAGAGCCTCCAGAAATACACTCGTCATTTTGGACTTAAAGGGACAGACCGCGCTTTTTCCACTCATCTCAGCAGCATTCAGCTGAGAAATCCCCATCCCAGCAGTGAGAGTGATGGCTGGACTGGTTTAATCCACTGGTTAATGCTTATGAAGGGCCTCAGGGGCTTTTGGACCTGCCAAGATGCTCCACATGACAAATCCAGACTGGACGTGTCCTCCCTCCCCAAATGTTTTCCGTGGAGATGAGCTCAGATGGAGGACTTGAGATTTGCACAGCTGAGCTCAGACCACCATTGCTCTTGTCCTCCACCGACACCTGAGCCTTTGACCCACACCTGTGCAGGGCACGATGCAAACCAAACGTTCAGGCTTTGCATATGGGGGTCCAGGAGAGGAGGGGTCACTGGAGCCCCTGGCACAGGTAGACTTGTATCCAGCTCTGTGCTTGGTACCACATTTAACCTCTTGGTTTGCAAGGGGGAAAGCTCAGCACCAGTGCTGGGGCAAGCCATCACAGATCCAGCACTTTTAATTCTTTTAGGAATAGTACAGGGGAAATGCTGTAAATCTTTCTCCAGGTCCCCAGCCTCTCAGGTATGCTCCCATTTTCCAAGGCACTGGTGCATCCCAATGGCTTATCCCAAGGCCTCCTGCCAGCCTGGGCCATGCTTGTCCCATCCCAGCCAAGAAACAGAGAAACAGCATCTGTGGTGTACGCCAAGTCACAGCTAAGCAAGACAGATAAATCACTACAGTATGAAATAATGATCCCTGATGATAACACAGAAGGGAAAAAAATTGGCAAAAAAGAGTATCAAATAAATGCATATTACTCAGACAATTGAAAAGTAAGGCCTGTGGAGCAGCATTTGCTGCAAATCAGCCTGTATTGCTGTTTGGAACAGTACAAAACCCGCCCAGCTCTGAGCTTCACAGTGCACGATGCACCCGTGTCCTTAGGTACCCTCCCCGTCTCTGAGAGGTCCTTCTCCATTTCCACCTCTGACAGCTTGTGTCCTCCATCAGAGGAGATCTGGTTGTGCTCTTCCCCCCAAACAGCTGTATTTTTAGCTGTGGGCATGCTCACAACTGCAGCTTTATACTGTAAAAACTCTGAAGAACAATCCCCCCTATGGGCTAACCACGATTTTCCTCCATGCAGCCAAAAGCTGCCCAGCTGCTGGGACAACGGTGACACGGTCTGGCTTTGCCCAGGCTGTGCTCAGACATACACATGTTGTCTTGCTCTGCACAGCTCACAGCTCCAGCAGGTAAAGGGCACTCTGCACCCACAGCATCATTAGCTGAATGTTGAATTCCCAGTTGTGCCTGGACTTTAAAGGCCTGGTTGGTGGTCTCCTCTGGTGAACATGGCTTTTATCAGGGGTCAGGGAGCTGGAAAAAAGGAGCCAAGCATCTTGTTTCTCTTTCCCTGCTGTAGGCAGTGTAGGCAGCCTGCATTTGCACCAGCTGCTCCGGCTGCAAAAATAATCCTGGGAGTTCTCCTGTTCAGGAAATTTTGGGAAAAAGCAAAGTAGACAGAGAGGTTAAACTGGGTGGTGAGGGGTGCACCCAGAAGCTGAGCAAAATTAGAAGCAGGAGAGGTGGCATTTGCACCTCCCCTGACAAAGGGGTTCTGCTAGGGTATGGCAAGTGTTTCCCACCGCTTTGGGGGTGATGATGGAGCAGCCTGTGTCTGGATGGCACCGGGGTGACACATGCCCTCAACATTGTCAGGAATCAGACCAGCTCCCAGGCTACCTGGGATGGCTCTGAGCAGGGCAAGAGCTCAGGATTCAGTCTCACCCTGCAAGGGCAGAGCATCAGTAGGGCAAGTCAAGCCAACAGCTGGAGAAGGAGCTCATGGCTGTGCCAGGAGGCAAACGGAGGAGCCTGTCCATGAACCATGTCCCATCCCATCCCCTGTCCCCTGCATCCTGCTGCTCCCCTGCACCTATCGCTCGTGCTGATGGCTGCCCCTCCGCTGTGTTTCCAGAGTGACTTCCAGCATGGAAAGTTCTATTTAAAGGGCATTTTTCCTCTCTCCTTTATTTTTTCCTTTTGGATGAGAAGCCAAGGGGCTGTAAAATGCAGAGTGTCCCACCTAGCCGAACCAGAGGAAATGATGCTGACAAAAAGTTACATTTACCCAATCACAGCAGTAACATGCATCAGTTTTTGGAGATGGACAGAAAAGCTGGAGTGGACAACGTGGACCTTGGCTTGGCAGAAGAGTGGCTTGGCTCTCCCAGCCCTTTCTAAGCAGCACACAAGGCAGAGCTGGGAAAATCGGGACTGGGAGGGCAGAGCAAAGCTGACCCTGCAGCTCTTCTGCTTCTGGCAGATCCCAGGGCTAAGAGGTCAGTAAACACCTCGAGTCTCCAGGGTCTGAGCAGGAGACCTTCCCTGTCTGAGCTGAGCATGCCTTGAGCTGAGCAGAATGTGCTGAAGCTGTTGCATCTCCCATGGCTTTGTCACCTCTCTCCCACTGGTTTCTCCTGGGATGTGGTTGTGGGAGGGTTGCCCATGCAGGGCTCTGCACCCACAGAATCAGGCAGACAAGGGCTCCTCCATCCCAGTGCTCATCCCGTGTAGCAGAAGGAGCAAGCCGAGAAGTGCCAACACAAATGCCCAGGGCAAGAGGCCAAATCCAGCTCCAGGTGGAGGATCAGCTATGTTGGCACTGCCAAGGAGCACAAATCCTGCCCTTCATATGGATGCACTAGCCAGTGGATAAATAAGAGGCATCCCCTCCTCCCTGAGCTCTCACCACTCCACAGCATTTTCAGGCAATGGGGTCTGACCAAATGCTGGAGGTCAGGACCTCCTGGAGTCACTCATTCCCAATTAACACGTCAGCTGCACACCAAGACCTGCCAGGTTTTCCAAGAAAGCAGCCAGGGACACATGCAGGTTGGCTGTGTAAGCACCACACACCTCTGCTGTGGGACCTTGTCTCTGGCTGCAGCCAGGGAACTCTTTCTTGGGCTATTGTCCAGGCTTTCCGGGGATGCTCTGAGCAGCAGCTGAAGATCCCAAACTTTTCTGCATCCTCCAAGCCAAGCATGCCAGGATCTCCCTCATTCAAGTGAGCAGATGGACGTTTCCCTTTGCTTTGCTTTCATTCGCTGGCCTGGGTGGGACTGGCTCTCCTCAGGGGCAGGGCAGAGCAGAGGTGTTCAGGCTGGGATGGCTGATCAGGTGCTGTATGCCACTGCCAGGCTGGTGGATGGGACATCCCCCCCTGCACATGGCAGCATCAGACTCTGAGGCTGATCAAACTCCAGGATTCTTCAAGACAGCCTCAGTTTTGGGAAAATGCTGGCACTTGTTGCTTGGGTCACCCTTGTGCTGTGCTCTGCCCATGAAGACAGAGCTCAGCAATGTTCCTGTCACTCCCCCACACCTCTCTCCAGTTCCCCCTGTCTATTCAGAACAAAGCACAAGAACGATCACCTTCAGGCATTTTAATGGTACAACTTTGTCATCCTCTGGGTATAAGGAGCTCTGCCTTGGCTCTGCACCATCCTTTCTGGATGATGCTGTAGATACACCTAGAATGGCAGTGGTAGCCAAAGCAAGAGGTCTCCTGGAGCATAACCCTTCCTGCAGGCTGCCTTGGGGAAGTTGCCTTCATTTTGCACATCAGACCTCAGTGGTGGGGATGTTTGAATTCAGATTCTCCATGGTGAGGTCTGGAAATGCTGCAGCTCTGCCCCAACAACTCCTCTAAATGCCGGGCTCTTCCAAACTGCTAAATATTTAGGATCTAAGTATGAGGAGCTTCTCTCCCTCCAAAATTCGGAAGCCACGCTGGTCAGCCCAGCCAGCTTTGCACACTGCAACTCTGGGAGAAAACGGAGATAAAAACATCCTGTAGGGCATGAGCAGGATGGTGATTAATCCTTGGAAAAGGCTAACTGACATGGCCATCAATAACTACAGTAACTTGTTATGGCTGCCTCATTCCAGGAGGATTACATGCCTGAACACTCCTTAAAACATCTAATGAATGTCATTTTGGTTTTACTCTCGGTGCTCATGCAAGTGAAGCACTCAACAGCGCTGGCCAGAACCATGGGGAGAGCCGGCTGGGCTGCTCCAGCTTCTCACACATCGCTCCACCACACACCTCCCTGCTGACCTGAAATGTCCTCACTGAGTGCTCCTGCTGCCCAGCCACTGCATCCGTCCCACTGGTATCCTCATGGCTGGCCAAGTGCTGGTTCTCACTGGCCTCAGGTGGCTTTGGGTGACCTCTCACTGGTGGACTCCTACCCCATGCTATGGACACTGTGGCTCATACCTTGCCCTTCCTGGTGACCTGAAAGCAGTGTTTTAGTCAAACAGAACATGGGTCAGGTTTTCCTGTCTCATCCCCATTTCGGGGGTTTCTGTGGCAATCCTCAAGGAGGAAGATGGCGAAGGCAAGAGGCATTTGTCTGCTCCATTTTCAAACTTTTCCTTGTCCCTACTGAGAGAACAAACCAGAAAAGCAATGGATCTGCTTTAAAGGCCAACAGCTGTAAGCCCTGTGGGCACCAGTAAGCCAAGGCAAGGTGTAGAGTGCTCATAGCGGGTCTCCTAGTCACAGCTACATCTTGGTATCCACCATCCCAGGCATGCAATTTACCTGGCTCTCTCAGATCCATCCTTCCTACAGATCTTCTTACTTATGCTGAGGAATGTTCTTTAGAAAGGAAGAATACTGGAAGGAAAGCAGCAAAAGGCATTGGTTTTTTCTGCCCTGAAGGACCATGTCATTTTGCCTTTCCTGACATGACAGACAAACCATGATGTGCTGTGTCCTGTGGTGCAGCTGGGGCTGGCTGGGGCTGGGCATCACTGTGGAGATGCTCAGCCAACTCACACGTACAGCATTGCAGGAGAGGGGGACAGAGTTTTGGCAAGGGTTGTATACAGATCCTGAGGGTTACTGCTCTGCCTTGTTCATGCTGTACAAGGACATTGTCAGTGAAATGATGGGGCCACTGTCAGATTCTCCAAAAGCCCACCATGAATCCTCTGAAATCAGGGAGCCCCTTGGTTAAGAGTAGCTGATGATGTGGCCTCTTGTTTCATGGAGAACACAGTGGTGATTTTCAGCCCCCACTAGTCACTGCTGGTAGCTGCTCCTGAGCATGTCCATATCTAGTATTCCCCTCTCAGACACAGCTCCAGGGAAGGCATTTTTATTTTTCACTGGCAATGCCCTCTGCCTTCACAGCAGCTTGCTCCTCACCCCAACATGAGGGGCAGCCAGCAGTCCAGACTCACCCTGCTGTGGTTTCAGTTTTTCGGGTGCTGGCAGCTTCTTACCTTCTGATGCCATGGGAGACTTTCTGGGCCCTGAAGAAAGGCTCTCAAAAAGGTCTGGAGATGCTCTCTGGACTCGTGCTGCCTCACCCCACCGATGGTCTGAAGGGGACACCAAAGCAGACCCGGCTGCCAGGATCGCAACCCGCTCCTCCCTGCATCCTGCCACTATAAGCAGCCTCACCAGTTACTCACTGGATTTTCTTGAACATGAGACTGTCTGTGAGCCCCATGCAGCAGCTCACACCTGACCTTCCCCGATTCCCTCAGCCCCAGACGGCTCGGATTTTCCTATTAGCAGAGGACCTTTTTGCCGCTTCTTGTACTCTCAGCCTCATATTTCAGATTCCTTCGGAGCTGTATCTGGTTTTCATTTAAACTTATTACATTTAGAGATATGTATATATATAATACAATGAGAAAGGATTTTCAAGGTAATAAATGGAACATGCGAGCCTAATTATTCAGGATGACCCAATGCAATTCGGTAAGTCCAGCGAGTTGTTTATATTGGCAAGATGAGAACAAAATATCATTGGATATGGTCGTTACTCTTATAAGATTTCAATATATATACATTGTCAGGAGTTCCTGAGTTATGAAGTCCTCCTCGCTGGAGGAATAAACATGCCGGGTAGTAATCCTGGAAGCAATCAAAATGCCTCCAGCACAGTGCCTGCAGAGCCCCTCTCTCCCATGATGTCTGCACCCGTGGGCTTCACTCTCAGCCCAGACTCACACACAGACAGTTTATCTCACTCTGAGGCCATGAGTGCAGCTCAGTGAGCGAGCAGAGGCAGAAATAGGATTCTTGGCGTTTCAGGTTGAATTACTGGAGCTGTCGATGGCTGGGCCCATTGGTCAAATAGGGAAAAATAACATGAGGGAGCTGGCATTGTTCTCAATATGGCTGGAGGAGCCTGAAGGGCGTCTGCTCCTGTGTGCTGGCCTGGGAGTGTCCTTCAGGTGTTTTGGCTTCAGAGAGGCAGCACTGGCTGCTCTGCAGGTGGTGCAGGACATCCCACCTGGGAGCTGCTGTCCCCCATCCTCCACCCTGGCAGCCTGGGCTGCAGCTCTTCTGGCTGGGGGTGCAGAGGGGGGCTGCAGCAGGCTGCTGGGAAGGACACGAGGGAAAGGGTTGGTCTCTGTTCCCACCTCTTGTGCACACCCTCCTGCCACTTGCGTAAAGCCTTCTGAGCATCCTTATTGCTACAGTCTGCTCGTGATCCAGGGAAGCTGGGCAATGTGGGGATGTGGCTTAGGGCAGCACTGAGGCAGCAGATGCTGGAAATGTATTGGCATCCCACCAGTTACTGTGGGAGGCTCCCAACCATATAGAAACCACTCATTGATGGTGATACACAAGCTCCTCCAAGAAGCAGGGTGATGGCACCTGCCAAGCTCTCATGCATATCCCCAGTTTTGCCTTTCCTGGGACCTCAGGGACCATTGCAGGGTACAGGGGCTCCAGGGCTGAAAATGCTCAGCAAGTCAAAGCAGTGGCTGTTGCCTATGCAGTGACACGCTGCCCACCCCCTGTGGCTCAACCCCTGCTCATTCCCAACAGAGCAGCCAGAAAAATCCTGGCAAGGCTCTCTGGTGGGAGAAGGACCCACCCCTCAGCTGGTCCTGTGTCTGGGGGGTATAAATCAGTCTGAAAGACAGCGTTTCTGTTTCAAGGAGAAGTTAACTTTCCACTGAATGCACTGAGTTGACAAGCAGTGAAGCCTTGGCTGTTTGCCCCAGAGCCCAGGCGTCATGGTCTGCATGGCTGGAAGTCTCAGTGGGGCTCTGTTCACTTTGATTTTACACCAGGGTTAACTAGACCCCGGTAATTATCCCCTTTTAACAAGGCAGTGTTTACACCTATGAGAAAGGGTCAGCTCCTGGCTTGCTCACTGTGGCTGGAAGCAGAGTATTGCTCATGGCAGCTGGAGAGGTGAAGTGACTGTAGAGGGGAAAGAAAAGATGGGAAAAAAAAAGAAAGAAATGGGTATAAGAAAGGTGATCTTAACGCTCAGATGAAAAATATCCCCCATGATCCTTGACTCCACCACTTGCTCCCTCCCCATCCCTCCTTCCACCCACCATGCTGCAGTGCTGCCTCTGAGTGCGCACAGAGATAGCTGGAAGCTGGGATCAGCTGGTGGATTTCTTAGCTCCTGAGCTATTAAATGTCTGGACCAGCTAATTTTAAAGCAAACGAACAAAGGCCAAATGACAAATTGTTTGGGAGGCCCTTCAGCAAGAGGATGGAGTTTTACAACCACCAAGGGCACTGTTGCTGCCATTAAATCTGTGGACATGGGGAAAAAATAAGACCTGATTTATTTGGTGATGGTGAAAAATATAATCCAAGCTGTAATTTATTGATCATCACATCCTCCTGGCTTTCAAGGCCTCTTTTTTGTGCATATGGAACATATACATATTTTTCCTTGCATATGAGGCTGAACATGTCCTGCATGTGAGGACATTTGCATGCTCTGCTGGCTGTGGAGCAGGAGCCCAGGGCAGGACTGATCGGGGAGTGCAGGGAGAGGATGAGGGGTAACAATAACACTAAAAGAGGATAGTTTTAGGTTAGATTTTAGGAAGAAATTCTTCACTCTGAGGATGGCAAGACACTGGAACAGGTTGCCCAGAAGAGTTGTGGATGCTCCACCCCTGGAAGTGTTCAAGGTCAGGTTGGACGGGGCTTTGAGCAGCCTGGTGTAGTGGAAGGTGTCACTCCTTCCTCATCTGTCCTGCTCCCCTCAGCCCTGTGCCTGTCCTTCCTCCTCGTCCCCAAGGCATCATGGAGACACATGGAGCCATACTGTCCCTGGGAAAGGACAAACTGTCCCAAACCCCCCCGCACAGCCATGGTGAGGAGAGAGCAGACCTCGGGGAGGTTACATATTTGCAAAGGAGAGCAGGGACCGACTGCCGTCCCACCACAGCACTGCCATGGCCACGATGTACCCCCGAGCCATTGCCTCGCCACAGCCACGCTGCTCACCCCAAAGTATCTGCAGCAGCATCTCCCAAGCGCTCCCAGCCACAGGCTGTACGCAGTTCTCATTCCCCTAAGCGAACACAGGCTCGGTGCCTCCCTGAGCAGGGCCCCGCTGTCTCTGTTACCTGGCTCAGGGAGCGGGACCACTTCCCGCTGCAAGCCTGGGTGCTGGGAGCAAAACTGACGATGGCAAATGAAAATAGGGCAGGTTTGGGCTCCTGGGAGCCTTGCTGGAGCTGGAAGCTCTCTAAGCTGGTCCATCTGGTGAGGAGAGAGGTGGGCCCGGGAGGGTAAGCCGAAAAAAAAAACAATTTTTGCAGTTATGTTTCCAGGTTTTTTTTCTCTAAGAAACAAAAAATACCACAAAAAAAAAAAAAAAAAAAAAAAAAAGGAGAAAGGAAATAGAAAAACCAATATAAGGGCCGGAGATTTTAATCCTTCGTGTGTTCCCAAAGAAATCCAGGGCCTCTTTCCACCCTTTAACTCACTCCTGCTCTCCCTTAGAGCCTCCTCCAGCCAACCTGGCAAGAGGAGCCCAGCTGCTCTGCCAACAGCCTGGGCCACCCTTGGCCTGTACAAAGCAATTGAATGCAAACCCTGATCCCTACAGCTTTCAGAGGTGGCCTTGGTGGCCTTTCTGTGGCAGGTGCCTTTTGTAGAGCATCACACCCTCTCCATCCCAGCAGCCCAGGGAGAGCAGGAGCTGGTGCCAGGCAATCCTTGGAAGCTGAGGGCTGCTCCCAGTCAGGTGCTGCGGTTCCCTGGGGTGTCTCCAGGACGGACTCGCTAGCAGTTATCTTTGTGTGCTGTTGATCCGACAGTAGCAGCAGCTTTACACCACTGCAGAATTAGGAAAAATCAATTTAAAGAGGGAGGCAAAGTCTCTGCACTGGAGCTGCTCTCCTCTGACCCCTGCATAGCCTGCAAATCATAGAATCAGAACAGCATCAGTTGGATGACACCTTTAAGATCATCAGGTCCAACCGTTACCCCAGCACTGCCAGGTCACCACTAAACCATGTCCCTCAGCACCACATCTCCATGGCTTTGAAACCCCTCCAGGGATGGGGAGTCCACCGCTGCCCTGGGAATGGTGATTTCCTGCTCAGCCCTGAGTTAAAACAGCAATTATTTTCTCCTTTTTTTTTTGGAACAAAGTGGGAAGAGGGTTGTGCTGCTTCCAGGAGAGTGCAGCACCTTTCAGCAGGCGCTTGCATCGCTTGGACTCAACACCCAAAGCACAGCACGGAGTTTCTCGCATCGCCCAGGCCCACTGGATGGGGATCCCGGGGGACAGATGGGATTTGGGGTGACCCAGCCCCTGTCAGCACAGATCCCCCTTGACGGGAGCAGGCAGAGGACATGAAGCCCTCACACTGCAAACGAAGAGGAACACTCTTGGCACTGGAGCTGTTTTCCCTTCCCAGAGTAAAATGCCCAAGTACTCACTATATTTAGACACTGGGCTTTTTCAGGAAACAGAAAGAGGCTTGTACGAAACTTGTTCACCTCTGGAGATGGCTCCTAGCCTCCCGGCCAGGGCTGGCCCCAAAGCCCATTGCTACATTGGTGCCAAATCCACGCAATCTCCCTCTCCCACCAGTCCTTCCTGCAGACACCAGGGGACCCTCAAACACCTTTGGCCACAGAAGGCTCTGTGGGCCACAGCCAGCCCCCATCTCACATTGGGAAAGGCTTAGAAAAGTTAGCAGGAGGCCAGTGGTGCACTGGGACAGAGCAGCGGTGCCTGACTCTAGCTGCCACTGAGCCCTGGGAGCGAGGGCTGCTGGCACTGGATGACAGAGGGCACTGAAGGTGGTGAAGCCATCCCATAATACAAGCTTCTCCAGCTTTCCTTATGTTTTTTACATTAACAGTGAGAAAAAGAAAAAAGTTGCCTTTTTTACTGATGTATGGCTAAAGGCTTACCAGTGCTCCTCATTGTGCCCAGGCTGGGGTCCCCATCCCTGCCACCAGCCTGCGGCCGAGGGCAGCCCTCCCTCCAGCGCTCCCCTTCTCCAACTGGATGGCTTCCCAGCAAGGAGCAGCAGGAGAAATCTTGGCTTCTGGTGGGGAAACGCAGCCAGCGCCGGGGAAGGGCGGGGAGGGAAAGCGATGCATTTCCAATGCTCGAGCACACCATCCTCGCAAGCATCCCTGTAATTGCAGCCACATGCTGGCTCTCACAGCCCTCGCCTTGCTCGAGCCCCAAATCCCCTTCTCTGCTCCTGGGGCTGCTGTACAGGCTCCCCTGCCTCCCCCCCAGCCCAGACATGCCTTTCATCTCCTGCTTTAGGCCAAGACAGAGCTGCACCCGTTCTGCATCATGGACCTGTAAACCCAGCGGGTTGGCGAGGAATTTCCAACACACCCTTAAGCTGCAGAGAAAAATGATGGACCATGGACTATAGTGGTCCCCAGGCCCTTCTCTCTCTTTCTTTCCTCCCGCTCTCCTCCAGCATGAATATTTATCCCCTCGCCTGGGCTGCCTTCGCGGGCCGTCGCCATCAGCATTCCTGCAGGAATTCCTCCTTCTCCCGCTGCCGAGTGCAGCCCGGGGCCGGGGCGAGGGGGAGACAGCCCTTTTCATTTCCAATCCCCCCATCCTCGATGGAGAGTAAACATTGTTCCTCTCACAAAGGCGGGTATTGTAGCAGGATGGGGGGGAAAGAGAGCGGGAGGAGGCGCGGGGGAGATGAAGTGTGAGCGGGAGGGAGGGAGAGCCCCTGAGAAGAGGGAGAACGGGATGTGAATATAAATTCTGTAAATATTTTCTTTAAGGTGCTGCATGTAATCCCAGGAAATAGATCCAGTTTCACTGAAGAGAGCAGGGACCGGGACTGACTTTGTCATGAGTTTCTGCATGTTGATTAAAACCCTGATGGAGAGGTGGGGGGAGCATCCCAGGCAGCTCAGGAGAGCATCAGCACCTTGCCCCTTGTGTTGTCCCCACTTGAAGCCCCCAGTCCCCTTTTCCTTCTAGCCCACACATGGCCAGGCTGGTAAAGCAAACTAAAACGGGGTTTGAGTCTTGCAGTGAAGTGTTTACTGCCCATCAGCCATGACACCCTGAGCAGGAATAAGATCCTGACTTGAGGCGGGAGCTTGTGGCACCCAAGGGAGAGTGCAGGGACACCTCAGCCTGGCCATCACTCAATAAAAGCCAAGCACAAGGCTTGAGATTTGTCTAAAGAGGACACCCCAGGTGATGAAGCCAGCAGCAACCATGGGACAGCCCCCCCAGCCCCTGTCCTGCCCAGGAGCTACTGCATCCATCCTTTGCACACCCCTGGACCAGCTCCCCTTTGCCCAGGGAGAAGACAGAAGGTGGGATGTGCTGGGCCAGCACTGGTGGCCATGCCAGCAGGGAGGGCAGCTGCCTGCCTCCCGCTCCATGGGGCAGGGGTTTTCCCAGCCCTCCTGCAGAGCAGCCCAGAGTGGATGAGCCGTTATCCCGTTCCGGTCGGACGAGCTGCTGTGTCTCCTTCAGAAAAGGATTACCAAAACATCCAATTATGCTTTCCCTTCTGCTTGTCTCATCTCCTCTTGATGCTTTTTGGCATTGTATGAAACAACTGCATCCACAAGCTGAGATTTCCATGGACACTTTCTTTCATGGTGATTCTTTACTTGCCCAGCTTCACCCCAGGAGCCCCATTTACCCTCCTGCAAACACAGCTACCCCTCCCACCCCACAGCCTTCTTGCCTTTGGGCACTGAGCAAAACACCCTGGAGCTGGGGTCCTGGCAGAGCTGGGTTCCTTTGCTGCATGCCATTGCTCCTGTGGGAGCTCAGCCCACATCCCCGATTCAGGCCTCTGCAGCGAGGACTCTCCCAGTGCCTTCAACACCCATGGCCATCCCACAGCATCTACCAGTGAAGGGCAGAGGCTGGGAGGCCACCATGCCCTCCCCACTTGCTCCCTGAGCCATGTGCAAGCCCAGAAATTCCAAATTCAAAAGCACTTCTAGGAATTCAAGTTACTTTCTACAATTACTATTTTGTAGCCCCCTGGCTCCCTGCAGCTACCAGCCAGTCCCCCCACAGTCCCAGGGGAATGGATGCTGTGGCCACAGTCCCCATTCAGCCGGGGCACCCTGAAATGTGACATTTGCCAGTCAGGGTGATGGGGAGGTCAGAAGTATAACCGCATTGCACAAAAGATTAGAGCCATCCAGGGAGGTCCCGGGAGGGGGGGGGGGCTGCACAGGCGGCTGACCGAGGTGTGCCTCACCCTTTCACTGCCAGCAGGATCACCGCACACTCGCTTCATTCCTCCTTCCCCAGTCCCCATCGATGGCTTATATCTGAGAGGGGACATGGGGCTTTGCAGACCTTTGATCTGCTCCAGCACAGCTGTTCCCAGACCTTTAGGTAAGGGATGAGAAATGTGACTGAAATAACCAATGGAGTGAACAGAAGCAAGTGTGAAAGACTATAAATAAATATGACACAATGACTGTGATCATTGCTAAATAAGTTTTAAATTGAATTGATGGTATAAATAGAGTCGAAAGCAAAGATGTCACCAGCAGGTGACATGGATTTGAGGTGGGGAGTGACTGGTGTGATGCAGGTACAAACTCAGCAAGGCTGCATGCACATTCTGATTGCCCTGCTCCATCCCTGCTGTCTGTCAGCTGTGGAAGTGGTTATTCTGCCTGTCCCTGCTTTGGAGGGAGAGCTACAGCTGCTATTTGGGAATAAGTCCCAAGGGTGAGAGCACCCATGAAAGGGCAGCTGGGTGGAAGGAACAGGGAAAAGCCCACAGGACCCAGAGGCTCCTTCATCCCTCCAGCTCCTAACCGCTCTCCCATCCTTACCTCCCCTCAGCCCTGCCAGACTTGGAGGAGCTGGACAAGGTGGAATGTGCATACACTGGGTGCACACCAACTTTCTTGTCTGGATGATGCAGAAGATTCACAAGCTCCTTAGGCCAGTCACTTTTCACCTGTCCCTCACATTTCAGGTACCTAAATGCTCCAGACACCTCAACCCCAAACCCCCATGAGAATTAAAGAGCTGCCTGTGGAATAAACACTGCAGCTCCCATGTAACTAGGACATCATCCCATGTCCTTGGCCCCAAAACATGCATCAAGGAGCAGAGCCCAGGAACCTGCCCCTCCCAGTATCCCAAATTGCTGCTGCAGCATCACCTTGGCCAACTTTGCTATTCCAGAGCCAGCAATTCAGCAACACTCCAGAGATGCTCAGCAAACACTGAGATCAGCCACGGGAGATCCCCGTGGAGATGGGGACAGTGCTGCTGTCCCAGCTGCGCCCCTGCAGGGCTCACACCCTTGGTGCCAGCACAGGGTGCTGCCAACACCATGATGCTCCGCAGCACATGGGGTGAGGACATCCCACCCACAGCTGATGGGACAGAGACCTCTTCCAATTTTATCCAGAGAGGATTTGCTCAGCTCGGATTCACAGCAATCCTGTCAGGGGGGAAAACTTCCTCACCCTCTTCTCCCTCTCTTCCACCCTCCTCACCATGGATGCAAACTCAATCTACCTGCAGCTGCCTACCTCCCAATTAACATTTGGGCAAACACCCCCTTGGTAGGAGAGCACCCAGCTGGGTTCAGCTCAGCGCAGAGGGCCGGAGAGAGCTGGGGGGAGCGTGTGTGGGAAGGGGCGAGGGGCTGCAGATCAGGGCTGATAGGGGCTGGCATTTTGGCAGAATTTTCTAGGACAGTTTGTACAGTGTCTTCCCTATACAATGGTTATGTCTAGCCGCCGCGCTGCAGCTCTCATTTCCATGAGCAAGGAATTCAACCGAAAAGTAAACAGGAAAAAACGTTACATCTCACAGTTTATAAATATATACGGAATTATTTAGGCAGTCAGGCCAATTTGCACAGATGCCGCGTATATGCTGTGACAGATCTCGGTGTTGTTTTGGAGCCACCCCTTGTGAATGGGAAACAGGGCTGGTTTCTCGCCATGTCTGCGCGAACTATCGGTATCCTGCAAGCTGGCTGCCAGCAGCGAGTGCTGTGGCTCTTGGGAACAGCACTATGAGCTGATGCGAGCTATTTGCACGTAGTGCTGAGAGACTCGAGCCCCCACGTTTCCAGCTTGGGCTGCACAAGGGCTTTGGAAGAGGCAGGGGAGCTTTGCTTGGGGATTACAGCCTGGGAGCTATCGGGGCAAAATGTGCTTTGGTGGGGTGGAGGGAGGGCAGGGCCTCTCCTGGCACACGCACCTCCACGAGGGAGAGGTGGTATTTTGGAGCCCTCTTTCCCTCTGTCAAGCAGGCTGAAGCTGCTGGTTTCCAGGGCCTGAGGGCAGAGAGGAGTGCAGGCAGAACAGACTGGCCTCTAACCTCACACAAAACACAAAGAAGAATCACTGGGAACGAGGGACTTGAGCCCCCATCCCATCAACCTCCTCCACAGCGAGCATCTCAAGGTACCCAGAGCCACAACGCAGATGAAAACGATGGGACCAGGCTTTTCTCAACAATCTCTCTTCCTCCCCCTCTCACACTCGGCCTGAGCCCAGAGGTTTATTCAACTTGACAGCCGAGTGACTTGATCGGTCGAAGCAACGTCTTAATTACAGGACATCCTCCATGGCATTTGCTGGCTATGGCCGGTAAAAGGAACTTCTCTTCCCCATCTCCCTCTGCCCCCCCCAGCTCCACCGAACTGCAAGAGCTGCTCAGACAGTGGGGATATTGTTTTGGCCATTGCCTGAATGGCCCAGCCTCCTCAGCTGTAAAATTACCTAGAGGATAACTAAACAAACCCCAGACAAACACTTCTTTAAAGGCACTGCTTACTTTGCAGCAGCCACTTCCCCCTGCCCACCACATGTGCTCACCCTGGGTTTTCTTTTCCTCTCTCGAGGGCGATACAGCCACAGTGCCCTTGCAAAGCATTGCATGGGGAAGGGGGGATGGCAACACGTGGGGGAACACGAGGGATGCCATTATCTGCCCTGGACGAGGCTCTGCCCAGCCCCAGGCTGGAGACCTCATGGCATCAAGAGCAAACAGAGACAGCAACTCTTTGGGCTGGTCTGTGTTAGAGCTGGGAGGGGGACAGCATTGAGCCCTGACCACTACCTGAGGGGACTGGATTTTTTTTCCCCCCCAAATAGCACTGATGGCCCATAGAGAAACTGCTCCCACCAGCCTGGCCCAAAGCCTGATAAAACCAGTGAAAAATCTGTCACAGACTCCAGCATCACACATCACACTCAGCAGGGCTACTGAGCTCCTGAGGGGAAAAATCAAGCATTAAGGGATGATAAATCCTCTTTGGGACTAGGCTGAATGAGCAGGGAGGTCAGAACAGGTCTCCTCCAGGAGGTTTTACTGCATCCAACCATCCTTCATAAATAGAAGAAAAAAGTTCTGGCCAAACCCTCATTGAGTCTCAATTTAAGCATTTCCTGACTTGGTGTTGATTTCACAGATTAAAGCTGGTCAAAAACAACCTGGTCAAATTCCAGCCAGCATTAATTTTTGGAAAGAGACCTTAAGGAATTTCATTTGAGTTTGTGCTGAGGGGAGGGGCTGCACTTTTCCCACCCAGAAGCTTGTTTGCTTTCAAAATACATGCAATAAACAGATGAACATCAAGCCCCAGCTCCAAGCAAAGAGGCTGCCTTCTGCTGCAAAGGCTTTTTTAATATGGAATATTAGTCAATCTGGGGTTATGGTTTTAATTCCAGGTCTGCCAGTGAGTGACTACCCTGAAGTGTTGCAACTGCGCCCAAGTTTCCATGTTCACAAGGGCTACAGTAACAGCCTGGGGTTTGGCACAGGGAAGGAGGACAGGGGTTTGGGATGAAAAAAATATCTAATTGATGCCAATAAAAAGGGGGGTGGGGGTGATAAATCCCTGTGTATTCCTGCAGCCAGGAAGAGGGGGCCTCTGCTTTCTGGCCTCATTGACCCGCTCAGATAGAGCGCAACCTCACAAAGACAGAGGTGCAAACCCAAATCACAACACTGCAGCGTGTGCTCTGGAAATATGTACAGTCCAACTGAGGCAGATCCCAAATTTTGGCAGATTCCTAAGATCAGGAAATTCCTTGAGAGTTCGGGAAACTCTCCAAGACTAAACCCAAGCTATTTCACTTGCAGAAGATATTAAGGTCTCCTCCTCTTCTGGGTTATTTTTTTTTTTTTGGTGGTGGGTCAGTGGGACCTTGGCAAGCACATGCTGCTGTACAGTGAGAAAGAGGATTAACAAAACACTGCAGAAGGCCAAGCGCAGATGCAGGGCCCGCAGGAACAGCTGCTTGCAAAGGGAAGCCGGCGAAGCCAAATATCAGCCACGAGGTCCCAGCTCCAAGCAGGCCTGGCAGGAGCCCAAGCTGGTATCAGTTACACTTCTCTTCCCCGCTCTTTGCCTGCGCATAAATAACCACCCGTTATTTATGGCGTTCGCATCGCACGCCCGACTCGCGTGCCTGCGGGGTCACCTCGGAGGACAGGGCTGGCTGCAGCAGGGGGGCATGAAGGCCCCCTCTAGAACCCCAAAATAACTGCCCCTCATCCCCTTGCTGAAGCACCGTGGAGACCTGCAGGGTTTCAGCCCAGCTCTTCCCATGGTTTGTATATCCAGCAGTCACACGGTGCTCATGGCACATGGGAGCTGCACCGCCTGGGGCTTGGAGCAAGCAGCTCTTGACCCCAGCCAAAGGGAACCAGCCTTGAGGTGTGAGAAACCTTCCTGCTGCTCCAGGACCCCGATCTGCAGGCAAAGTGGCCACAGCTGGGCAAAAATAGGCAGAAAATAGAGAATCAGGTGTGCAGGATAACTTACCCCAGGTGGGCTCCTACAGCTGCTCTCCATCATCCACCCCAGAAACACAGGTTTGTCTCAAGCAACCCTCATCCAAACAGGCTGTTGGAGTATCCAGGAAAGCTCCCTGTGGCTCCTGCCCCAGAAATGCCAGAGACAAGGGACACAGAGGACAACTCTGAAGCTGCTTCTTCACAGAGCCCTGAAGCAGCTTCTGCCCTTGGTCAGCACTCCCTCAGTCTCGCTTTGTGTGGGGAAACGTGTCCACAGCTGCCTCTCGGGGACACTTGTTGAAGTCACCCCAACAGACCTGACTCCCCACCTTCACCTTGCCTGCAGGAGCTGGGCACCATCACCCTTCCTGAACAACCCAGCACTTCACAGTTCTGGGCAAATTCTTTGCTTTACAGGAGAGTTGAAAAAGGGTGCAAAGGAGAGCTCAAAGGTCACAGTTAGCTCAACTCCACTCTGGTGCTGGGTGCCCAAAAAAAGCCAACAAAAAAGTCAGAGAGGTTAACTTGTACTAATGTCCTTCAATATTCCCCAGATCCCAAAGGAAAAGTATTTTCTTTCCGCTCTTGTGGTGTTTTTCCTCCACTGTGTCCAGCAATGAAGTCACTGAGCAGAGGGTTTGTGGCTAAACCTCTGGGTTGCTGCCATCATCCCGTTCCCAGGAAAGGCAGAAGTTGACCCAGCTGGACATGTAGCCAAGGAAGGACACAGATCTTCCCAAAAGCCAGAGGCACAGCTCTGCAAAGAAGCTGGACAAGTCCTGAAGAAGTGATCAGACATACCAGTCCTGAGGGCATTTCTTCAAAGCAAAGCACCAGGCTGCTCTTCTTCCACTTGCAGTGAAGCTGTTTCTTGTACCAGGGACAGTCTGTAGAGAAAAGCATCCATGCAGGAGAGCTGGGAAGGACAATCTGAAATGCAAGTGCTGAACCACTGCAGCCACATGGAAATGATTGAATTATTTCAGTAGCACATGAGGTCATCTTCTGATGAAGACAACCCCTTGGCAGCCCTGGGGCACCCACCAGCCTGGACACAGCACAGAGCTGCTTTGGAAAAGCTTTCCCTAGGCACACCTGGCTGCAGGGCAGGCCAGCAGGTAGTCCTGGAGCCATACAGTTCCCCCAAAGCCAGGGGTCCTCAAGCACTGTGGACAGCATGGCTTGTGGGATAACATGTTGGGGGACGAACTCTCTCCTGGATCCATGGGACAGGCAGCTCAGACACCTGATCTCATAGCTGACCCTGCTTCAAGCAGGTTGGACCACAGGCCCCCTGTGGTCTCAGCCAGGATGAACAAGCCCACAGTTTACTGCCAGAGCCCTCTCCAACAAAGCCAAGAGATACACATACCTCCTTGCAAGGGTTCATGCTAGAAGGACCCTTCCTGTAAAAGCTTCCCAGCTGCACCAGTTCCTTCCCTCACAGCATGGGGCACAAGCCCTGCTCCTGCCAGCACATCTCTGTGCCTGGCTCAGCCTGAAGCCCCCCTCCTGAAGGCACTTTCTTTCCTACCACCTTCCCTTGGCCTCAGAGACAGCCTTGAAAGTAGGCAGGAGACAACAAACTTCTTTTTTTTCCTCCCCCAGTAGAGGTCCATCTGTTCACCCCAGATCTTTACCTGACTACAGAGCAGCCTTTCCTCTCATACTATAGTTGCAGAGACACAAAGCCCCAACCACATGAGCCTCATGCTAGCTTCTTCACTACCCCCATCCCCCTTTTTATAGCATTCACAGGCTCCTGCTCAGCTGAGCCTGATCTGAAGAGGATCAGCTGAGACCAGGGCTGCTCCGCCCTGGGCCTTACAGGGCTGACCCATCCCAGTCCAAAGCCTGGGTCCAGATAGGTCCCCAGTACCCCACCATCAACACACTAGGTTTTAATGGGATGCTGTCACCTCCTTTCTTGTTTGGTCTTCATCCTCTTTGCCATTCATCCATGTGCTGCTGAATCCATCTGGGACTACCCCTGGGGACTGCTCCTGTTCCATCTCCATGGCTGTTGCCTGTTAATGCTCTGTTGTCCCAATGCTCTCTCATTCCTGGGGTCCTGGTATGGTTGGGAAAGATTTTTCTTTAAGCACATCACCTCCTGCCTGTCCCTTGCTGTTGCTGAGTCTCTCCTGCAGCATCCCTGCACATTCTCCTGGAGGAAGGATGTTACTGGATATATAAGTAAAGCAACCTGTGTATTCCTCTTCCCACACTGAGCTTGTATAACCTGCAGTTGACCCCTCCCAGTCCTCCCCAAACCACAGCCCCAGTATGCACTGCCTGCCGCTGCTGCCGCTGCTGCTCTGGCATTTTTATGAATGGCCTTGAGCCCAGGGAAGAGATGTGAGCATGGATTTGGAACAGCTCCATCCCTTCTACCGCACGCGCTAATCTTGACAAATGATCAGCGTGTGGCTTTCGAAACCAGAGATAAGGCTGTCTGACCACTTCAAGTCACTACACTTTCCCACGAAGAAAGGCATTTTGTGCTCAGCCCCCAGCTTCAGCTTCCTCCAGAGCCTGGGCAAACCCAGGTGCCCCCCACCCAACAGCTTGGGGGATACACATGGCAAACCCACCCCTTGGCCAGGGTCTGATTCAGAACAAAACCTCAGCAACCTCTAAACAAGGCAGATGTTGTGACATTGCCTGGGTTTCTGATGGCACCAGCTGAACCAGGGCTGCCTCCTCTATCTCCACTGAGACCAGCAGAAGTGATCCATGTCCAGCATGGAGCTGGGATGTGGCAGAAGTGTGTGCTGGGAGCCAGGAAGAGCTTCCAGTTCTGCAGCTGAGCCACAACCATGGTAGGCTTCCTTCAGCTCAGTTTTAGCTGGGGACTGGAGCACCTGGAGAACTCTTGGTCCTACTGGAGTCACTGCTGTCTTTGGACTGGTGTCCCACCGCTATGACACTTGGGACATGCATCTTGCCTGCCAGTCTGGGCAACACAGTGTCCCTGGGGCTCCCTGGGGCTGGGGAAGCAGCGGTGGGATTGCTGTGGTGTCTTCCTAGGGACTCTGAAACGGCAGAGTGAGCCCCGGGTGGATCCTGTCAAATGTGGACCCGGGAAAGCTGGGCTTTCCAGAAGGGCCCCTCCCTCTCTCGCACAGACACAGACCTGCTGCCAAGGGACAAGGCCTCTGCGAGTGCCAATTCAAGGAATGCCTTTGATCCAGTGGGAATCATCAGGGAGAAACTCTGCCTCTAAGCTGAGCTGCTCTCTTGCCTTGCCACTTTGGGAAATGAATTTGTACTCGGAAAAACCCAGGCTGGGAGAGATCTCGGGAAGACATCCAATCCATTTCCCTACCCCAAATTGGTCCTGACAGGTTTTTTTTATCTAACCTTTCCTTTAAAATCTCCAGATGGCTCAATACAGTCTCCTCCAGGGCTAAATTCATTTTACTACCAGATAATTTTTTATTATTAATATCCAACACAAATTTCCTGTGCTGCAATCTGCTCCTATCCCATGGCAACACAGAGGGTAGCTCTCTTCTGACCACTGTGCCCACTGCTCCCCACCCTGCACAGCATGGCGGGTGCCTTTCCAGCAGCAGGGCCTATTTAAAGCTCAGGATAAGGGTGGACCAGGCTAGTCCTGGCCAAAAGCAAGTGGAGTTGAAAAGCCCCTGGACTGTTCTATCACTTTTCCTATTGCTGTGCTGGCCCACGGGGAGTTTGGTGCTGCTGGAGCACACACACTGCATGCACAGGCACCAAACAGCGTACCCGGGTGGGAACTGGAGGTCAGAGGCTGCTGGCTTGTTGACCCATGAAGGGAGGCAATTATTCAGCTGATGAGGCCATGCAGGTGTTAATTAAAAAGCATGCGAAGCAGAACAGGTCACTGTTTGGTGTCATCCGCTCGTGAAATTAGCCTCGTGGTGGCTCACCCAGCCCTCCCTGGGAGACAGAGCAGGGGAAGAGCTGCCCACAGTACCTCTGCTCTTGCTCTCCCCTCCCCCAGCTGAGCCCCTATTTTTGGTACATCCTGGATCCTGCACAACGGCCCCGCTTTTTGGCCAAAACTCTGCTGGATCCTTTGTGGGGAAAAACTACCTGTTCATTCCTGGACTGGACTGAGGCACAGTTGTGCAAGAGTGAGAGGTCTACCCCAAATAGTCAACCTCTGGCATCTCAGAGATACAAGCTACCTCGTCACATGCCAAGCTGCTGTAGGAGGTGCTCACATGGGGACATGGATGGATGCAGCTCTCAGGTCAGGCACTCCTGCGGGTGTCTCTTGGTAGGGTCTCAAGGTGTCCCAGCATACAGACTGGATCATCATCAGCATCTCTGATCTGATCTCTCTTACTCTCCAGACAAGGCCAGGAGGGAAACCAGAGCCTTCCTCTGGGATACACCAAGGGCTGGTGTGAGACGATCTGCAGAGCCTTTTGGCAGCCGTTCAGGGTGGCAAAGCCCACCCATTCTGCTGGAGGGCTTGGTGCTCAGCACACGCTTCACATATCTGGGAGATGGGGCTTGGCATCTTCTCTGCTAACCCCTGGGAACTGCCTATGTTAGGAGTATGCCCTGGGAGGAAGGAGTCTCCTGCTTCTTCTCCACATGAGCACTTCTCCAAAGCCAGGATGTGGTGCCAGGCTCCACATGGGCACCCTCCTGTGCCCAGCCAGCACTGGCAGTGTGGTGGGGACTAGCAGCAGCACAGCTGAGCATCAAAGAGCACCAAACCCCAGCTGCTCCCGGAGAAGTGCAACTTAAAGAAACCCAGTTTCCTGCCGCTCTGTGTCTCATGGTTGGATTAGCTCAAGGATAATAAGGCACATGAGAGTTTTTCCCATGGTTTGGGGCACTCATTGATGGCTCTTTCCTGTGTGGATACTTTGATGTCCTATAATAGAGTTGATGATGAATCCTTTTCCTCAGTGGGGACACAAGTTTGGTGTTCTCTTGTCTATCCAGATGCCTTTTTTCATAAAACAATTAGACAATAGAACAACAAAATGGAATTCAGTCTCTCTGAGGATCCTGCCTCGCTATGAAATCTGTCAGAAAGTGACCCAGAGCTTCAAAAGTGGGCTCAGATAGCAGGGACAGGCTGACATACACATTGACCCACCCAAGCCCAATGGCTCCCACTGCAGCAGGGTGTCTCCCACCTGTTCACAGCCAGGCTAGCAAGAACAAACAAGGAGTCATAACTCTGCCCTTTTGTGCCCATTCAGCCCAGCACAGGCCTGAGGGCCAGGACCAAGGGCTTTTCCTGAAACCATGCAACAGCAGATGTTTTTTCCCGAGGCCTCAGACGCACACATGCAGCACACTGTTATTAAAACTGGCTCATACTCCCTGTGCACAGAGAAAAAAAATAAAGGCTGTGCACAAGGTTAGTTCTCGACTTTGGCATCCAGCATTAAACCATGCAGGCTCGGATGGCTTTTGTTTGTTTTTATAGAGTTGCTTATAGACCGTCCCTCCTGGAGCATCCCAGTGGAGTGGAACAATTCGATGCACCAGCTGGATGAGAAGCGCTTCATGTGCTGCCAAATATACCATGTCAAAACCATAATGCAGCCACCTCTGGGGTGCAGCCTGACAAGCGCATGGCAGCTCACAGCAACACCCTGCAGCAGATTGAACCGAGAGGAGGGAGCCACTCGAGAGGATGAGCTGGTTCATTACACAAACTTCCTCCTCTTGGTTTTCCGCCTGGTCTTTCCAGCCTGCCTCCCTGAGCATGGCTCTCCTGTGGATTTTTCTGCTCCTGCTAATGTTTCTGTATTCACCTCAGACCGAGCCAAAGGCTTCTCTTAACTCAAAAAGGCCGTTTGTCTCAGTATCTTACCATCTCTGTCTCAGTGTCAGCCCAAGCCTTGATGCCTCCTTCCCCCAGCTCTGTAGCAGGTTTCACTCCTGCATTTGGGACTCTGCCCAGGAGCCTTTTCTCAGCTGCTTCTTGTTTTCCTCCAAGAGTTTTGAAGAAGCATTGTCCACCTCACCGTGGTGCTTCCCTGCCTGGGCTGACTCGAGTCTGACCTCTGCCAGACAAGGCAGGAGTCTCAGTGAACCTGTGGTGTGGTCTCAGTAGGATGCCCAAGGGTCTGGGTGGCTCAGGGTCAGCAGGATGCTCAGCCCAGGCTCTGCTTATATGCCAAAATCTCCTGCTCCTGGCCTGGCCTCACGTCTGCAGGGTTGCACTCTGACTTACACTGGGTAGCATCAGGAAGGTTACCCCTGCTCCAAAATCGCCCAGTGTCCTGGGTGGGAATCCTCTTCCCATTGCCCAACAGCAAAGGCTCCCAGTGGCTCACACAAAGGATCTTACACTGCTGTGGTTAATGGTGCAGTGCGTGGGGAGAGCTGTCGGGGCAGAGTAGGGTGCTCAGTGCCCAGCACCCGCTGTGGTGGGTTGACTGTGGGTGTGAGCATCAGGGTGCCGGTTAGCAGGGAACTCTGCGGCACTCATGAGGTGTAGGAGACCTGAACCTGCCTTCCAACACCACCTAGGAGGGAATGCCTTTGGCTGTGGGAGATCCACAGGTCTTCAGGGAAAAGCAAGAGATTCACCCTCTCTCCTGGAGCCTGGAACTGAAACCCAAGTCTGCCATGGAGGCCTGATGTCAGCTCTAAAATAGCCCCTCCTGCAAAAATCGGGTGCTGGGTTCACTGATGCTGGATGCATCCACTGATGCTGGATGCTGGTGCCAGCCAAGTGAATGACAGCTGCCAATCTTTAGCAGCACAGATCGCCTCGAGTTAAGGTCGCTTCAGCCTTTCTCTGTGTGGGTGCACCGGGGTGAAGGGGAACCAGCAGGCTGGGGCAGGCAGGAGCCGTGTCCGGGTACCCCGCGGCTCCAGCCCCCGCTGCACCTGCAGCCCGGTGCCCGGGGAGGGGGCGGTGGGAGAAGGGGCTGCTTTGGAGCCGGGCAGGGGGTTCATGCCCCTTCCAAACTCCCACCCCCGGGGACCGGCAGCGCTGTCGGGTCGAGCTACAGCACCGCGGGGGTAGCGGAGCTGGGGTCGTGGCGGGGAGGGTCAGAGGGTGGCTGGGTGTCCGCTTTGTCTCCCCGCCTGCGGGGCCGGGGGTCGGCGGCTGTGGGAGGGCGGGAGGAGGAGCGCGGCCCGCCCCCGTCGCCGCCGTACAAAAGGGGTCGGGCGGGCGGCGGAGCAGCGTGTGCCGCCGGGCAGGGCAGGGCTGGGGCAGGGCAGGGCAGGGCAGGGCAGGGCGGTGCTCCGGTCCCCTCCGCAGCGCCGGCCCGGCGGGGCCCACGGCCGCCCCGTCCCGTCCGGTCCCGCTCCGCCGCTGTTGCCGCCGCCGCCGGGCCCAGGACCATGCGGCGGGCGCGGGCGCTGCGCCGCCGCGGAGCTCTGCTCGCCTGCCTCTCCCTGGGGACGCTGCTGGCCCTCGCCGACGCCAAGGGTGCCTTCTACCCCCCCGCCGCCCCGCTGCCCTATGGCGGCAGGTACAGCCTCTACACGGCCGGCTCCAGCCCGCAGCTCGGCAAGCCCGTGGGCAAGCACAAGTAAGCGACCCCCTGCGCGGCCGCGCTCGCGCAACCGAGACGGTGGGCACCGGACCCTGGGCACCGGCTCGGGTCGGGCATCCCTCAACCAGGCACAGAGCGCGAGTACCGGCCACGCGTCTGGGCTCGGCATCCCCAGGGGACCGGCTGCCGCAGGCATCCCTCGTGGGTATCCAGCTCCCGGTCCCATCCCTTACTGGGAGACCTGTGTGCTGCAGTCCCGTGTGGGGCAGGGCTGGTAGTGGTGAGGGTGGGATGCCCGTGGGTGTTTCTGGGGTAGGGGCACGTACCTGTTCTGCAGGACAAGGGTGCAGACCTGTGCTGTGTGGGAGGGGAGGATGGCAGCGAGCAGAGCTACGTGTGAAAATGCACATTGGTTTGGTTTGGAACGAATTTGCTCGTTAGCTTGTAAAGCTCAGACTTACCAGAGCTTAAATATGTTTTCAAGTAACCTGGAAAGCTCAGGCAGATGAGGAACGTGGGCTTTACACGTACTATGGACTTTTTCCATTCAACAGCAAAAGGCTTTTACACTGGAGGGGGGGGTCACTTTGCTCGCTTCCCTCCCCACTTAATTGCTAGAATCATTTCTGTCAGACTTCTCTGAGGAGGATGTGGTGTTAGGAAGAAGCTGAAATGAATAAAGTAACATTCAAGATGAACAATACTGGCAGTGCCAGTGAGAGCTTTCCAAAACCTGTAACATTTTCCAGCTGCTCACTCTTAAAACATCAGGCTGTAGCTATAAAACTGCTAGCCACAGGTGGGTGAGAAGGAAACAGGGGACGACAGACAGACAGACGGATGGATGGATGACACAGTTGGAGAAGGAGAACAAGGCACAACTACCCTAACCCAAGTAGTCCCATGTAGGCAGTGTTTATTAGTAGTGGCTAGTAGATCTGCCCGTGTTGGCTACTAGCTTAGTTTGCAGTGTGGTCACAAGCACATGGTGGATTTATGGCTAGATGGTGATTCTAAGCTTCCACACACACACACTTGATCTCCCTTTCTTCCAGCTAAGAAAAGTGTCTGGCCTTTGCTCTCCCATAGCCCTGTGCACAGAGAAATTACTTGCTTTTGGAGGAGCAGGGAGCAGCCCGGGGCCCTGTACACATGCTCAGGGCAGAGCTGCTTGTGACTGGGCAGGCTGGAAACGCCAGCCACTGCTGAGTGCCCATCCCAGGGGATCACAGAGAGGCCAGGGCAGAGATGCTCATGCTGCTCCTGGGGAGACCAAGGGGGATGCACTGGGGGTGTGGGATCCCTGCAGGAAGGGAGCAGGGAGAGACACGATCTTGGACGTAGGATTGAGCCTGCACCTTGCTGCTTCACTGAGGGAGCTGTTGCAGGCAGAGGAACCTGCTCGGGGCCTCTGGATGGGGGCACTGAGGGGGGGCTTATGGCTGGCCTTGGCAGGGGTAGGGATGTACTTGATCTTCACGAGTGTGCCATCAGTGTTTGTCCCTCCTTCACCTATCTCTCTGCACCAAGGGTGAGCCAGAGTTCCCCTGCTCTGCCCCCCAGAGGGGGACTGTGCACACCCAGCCCCCATGCACACACACACTTGTGCATGCTCACTCCCCCAAGCAAGAGACACTGCAGTCCTGCCTCATTTTGACTGTCCCAGACCCTTCCTTCACCTACCAGTTGTGTCCCAGTGCCATCCAGACCATTATCATGCCAAGCCCATGAGTGTTGGGCTGAGGCTCTGCAGCTTGTTTCTCTGGTCAGCCCCAAGGCGGCTCTCCTCAGAACATGCAATGGCGATGTCAGGGGACTCCAGCTGCTCCCTTGCTTGGGGCCAGGTAGCCGAGCCACAGTGACCCAGCTTGCAAGGGGAGAGCCATCTTTTCCTGCCTCACAGAACACCTCCCTGCACCTGCAGCTCGTGCCAGCCCATCTGTTCCATCCTGCTGTCTCCACCTCATTTCTGCACTGTATGCCTGTGCCCTCCTCTCCTCCCGCTCTGCCATCTGCCACGTCCCCGTGCCCTTAATCCCTGCCTCGCCGCACATCCCTGCTGTCTCTGCCTCTGTGGACCAAGTCCATCTGCTCCTGCTAGCAGACCTGCCTTCAGCTGGAACAGCCTTGACATCTAGCTGTCCCACCAGCATGATTTCCATGCAGCCTTCCTCTGGGCCACCTCACCCTCAGCACCTGGGTTTGCTGCTCGGCTCAGGAGAGGTCGTGTGCCTGGAGCTGCTGGTACTCTGTGGCACCCGGCTGCAGGCATAATGGCAGGCGGGAAGAGGCTCCACTTCTTGCGTCACCCATCCAAGGGAGCTGAAGAGGTTTTCAGCCTTCATTTGGCTTGGGACCTGGGATGTGTCCCCGCCTCCATGGTGGAGAAAGGCATGATGCTCCAGCCCTGCAGTGTCCAGCCTGCATCTCCTCTCCCTCTGCTGACTATAGCATCATGCTTGGTCTGAGTGTGACAGTACCCACAGAAAGGTCTGAAGGCTTTTGGGCTGATCCTGGCACTGGGAGCACTCCAGGAGCTGTAGGACAGACTAACCCTGCCAGACACTGCTGGAGCTATTTCTGGGATTCTATTCCCATAACTGCTGGTGGGGTTCTGCTCATCCCCCTCAGCCTGCCTTGCCACTGGCCATTTGGTGCTGAACACAGCCCAGCTCTGGGACTGAGGCTCTGGGTGACCCCAGCACTGGTGACATGGCCATGACCATGACAACAGCAACCTTGCTCTGTACTCATCCTCCTGCAGTGCAGCAGCATGACAAACCTGCCCAAGGGCCTCTGTGTTTCTCACAGACCGTGATACGGCCAGTGAAAAATCAGGAGGTGAGGGTGCTCAGCCTCTTTCCAGCACCAAGACTGATTTCTCAGGCAGGGCTCCAACACAGAATGACCACAGCTAGGGGAGGACAGGGCAACTGCTGGCTCAAAGGGACATTCTGGGCTGGGCTCTGCCTGAGGCTGAGCAGAGAGCCCAGCACAGCAGAGGTCAGCAGAGCTGTGTTGAGGGTGCAGGAATTTAGCTGCACCCTCTTAACTCACAGGAGAGATGCCTGGACCCACCTGGACTGAGGAAAAGGCTCCTCATTGCTGGGGAGTGGCACTTGGCACCTGGAGGGCAGCTAGTGGGGCTGTGCAGCACTGGCTCCAGTGGAGACTTTTGGAGCCAGTTGGGTGAAAGTTGGGGTGCCTGGGGACAGCAGGAGCCAACTCACCCAGCCCAGCTGGACCAGGAGCACCTGCCTGCCCCTTGTCTGTGCACCTGGCAGCAGGCTGGGCACGGGGGTACTTGGCTCTATCCCCACTCCCTGCACTCCCTCGAGCTGCTGCCTCTGTCCTCAGTGAGTCGGGTGGGCAATGTCCCCTCCCCAGCAGCTGCACAAGCTGAGGGGTCCCTCCAGCTCCTGCCTCCCTCAAGACCTTGATGGCAGTGTCAGGCAGGGCGGGCAGACCTGCCTGGGGGCAGGGTGAAGAGCCTTGGTGCTGCTGTCTGCGGGGGCAGGGGGTGATGGCATCTCATGTGTTTCCCCCTAGGACCTACTGTGCCTACGTGGTGCAGCGCAACGTGACCTGCACACTGCAGGATGGAGCTGAGAGCTACGTCAAGGCCGAGTACCACAAGTGCAGCTGGGGACCCAAGTGCCCGGGGAAAGTGCTGTGAGTACGGGGGACACAAGGGTATGGCTCCTTCCCCTCCCAGATTCAGGGTGCAGCTCTCCTCAGGCTCCTGAGCCCCTGTGCTACCTTCTGACCTTGAAATCCACTTTCCAGATGGCAGGGAAAGGGACTGAAGAGCTTTTTAGGATAAGGCAGTCACTGGCAGGGCAGCAATGCTGAGAGGAGGCAAGATGGGATCTGTCAGGAGAGAGAAGGAGCTTTATCTCTCATCAGAAATCAATCAAGAGATCATGGGAAGTCAGGGGGGTGCATGTGTGTGGGAAGTGTTTTGTCCTAGACCTGCAGTTTGGCAGAAAGATGGCAGCAAGGTGAGAGCCTGACAGAGAGGAAGAGGAGTGGGAACCTGTGGCTCAGGGCTCCCTGCCCCAGGAAAATATTTGAACTCTCTGGTACCTCATCAGCACTGGAGGGAAACGCCCCAGCGGGTTGCAGCCAGGGCAGAATGGACGCTGGCGCTTTGGGCTTCACCACCCTCCCCAGCCCCTAGACGGGGATGCTGCTCCCCTCAGAAATGCTGCTCTCCTGCATCCTCCCTGGGCCCACTGAGAGCAGGAAAACACTGAGCACCAAGGAAAACTGGTCTGAGAGGGACTTTTGTCAGACCTTGGCACCCCTCCTGTGGCACCAGCACACGATGCTGCAGCCACCCAGGGCTCTCCATGTGCCAGCTGTGCCATGAGCTCCACACGCAACCTCTCCTGGGAGAGATGTGCTGTCAGCCTCACTTGCTGACTGGTTCTTTCCTTCCTCCCATCATAAGTGCTTTAACAGCCTTTGGGGACTTCAGGACATCCTGCAGCCACTGGTACCTGTGGGGGAGATCCCCAAAGCCTCTCCCAGCCCCATTGTGTCCACTGCTCAGCCCCTCCAGCCCTTCAAGCAGAAGTGGGGTGAAAGCAGGGGGGTTTCTGAAAGCAGCTGGACCTGCAGCTGAGCTTTCTGCACAGCCTGGAATGCTGCATCCACTCACAAGAGGGAAATGTGCTTTTTCCACATGCTGGGGCCATCAGCTAATGTTTGTGCAGCTGCAAAAAATACTTCCCCTTACCACTGTTTGGAGCAGGAGGAGAAGGGTTTGGAGGTGCCACAGGGCTCCAAGCTCCTCTGCAGAGGCCAGCATGACTCAGAGAAGGTTCCCTGCCTTCTGGATGCCATCCTCATCCTCAATTCACCCACTGGCAGTGGCTGGGTGCAGCAGGCTCCTGCTGTGGTACATCCAGGAGAGTTTCTACGCATTAAGACAGAAGGAAAGACCATAGAAGCTCATGCCTTTGAATAAAAGTAACAAAAAGAAGAGCTTGTTTTGAAATTGTCACATGGCTTTGGGAAATTGTTGATACCGAGAAATTTTGAAGCAATTCAACAAGCAGGGTACTTGGCTTTGCTTTCTCCTCCTGCCCCATGGTCCATACAGAGGTGGCTGTATCATGTGGGAAGTTGCGTGGCAGTGGCATTGCCCAGGGGCTGCAGCCTGGGCCAGGGGCACTGAGGACTCAGTCAGGGGCAGGGAGGATGGGGGCTTGGCCCCATGTGCTGCCCCAAGCAGGGGGTAGGTGCGAATGCCTTGTGCAGCCCCTCTGAGCAGCACGGATGGTTGTGCTGCTTCCTCTGAGACCTGCCGCTGAACGTGCTGGGGAGAACAAGGGCCCAATTGTGTGTGTTGTGGCAAAGCAGCAAAGGTCAGGATTTTCAGGCCATGGTAGATTCAGATCGGAGATTTCCAAAAGGCAGGTTCTGAGCATTGGTGTTACAGAGGAGGTGAGAAATGTGCTGTGTTTCAGCTCAGCTCGGCTGGTGAGAGGAGCACAGGTGCTGGCAGGGTCCTTTCCCAGCCCTGCCACCTTACAGGAAGGTGCCATGAAGAGCAGGGAGCAGGTGAGTCCTCTCTGCTGGGGACCCCATGTAGAGTGAGAGCAAACATGTCCCAATTGGCAAGGAGGGACACCCTCGTTTGCTATGTATGGGGGGGAATCAATGTTGTAGTGCCCAAACTGGTGATGGAGAATCCTCACAGGACATCCCAGTTGGGGGCAGGAGGAAGTGTAAGGAGCCATCTCTCTATGAATGCCACTCTGGGTGCAAGTTTCTGGAGTTCTGGTTTATGAGCTATGGCCCTGGATGGGCACTGTAGTGCAGCAAGAAGTCTTGGAGGAGGTGGATCATGGTCTGCAGGTGCAGCACATGGGTCTCAGCCAGGTGCCCAAATTTCCCACACCCATCAGGACCCATGACACCTATCTTCTCTGTTGCTTGACTTTGAGCTTGCTTCTCTAAACTGTCTTTTCTCTTCCTTCCCTCTCCTGGAAAGGTACCGCACTTTCTTCAGACCCAGATACAAGATTGGATACAAGACAGTGACCGAGCTGGCCTGGAGGTGCTGCCCGGGCTTCATGGGAGAAGGGTGCCACGACAGCCCGACTGACCAGCCTGGCCTTCTGCCCCAGCATCCCAGCCCTAAAATGCCTCCTGGGCAAAAGATCTTTCCAATCCCCAGACTTCCTCCCTATCCAAAAAGCCACCCTGACCTGTTTCCAGGCCCAAAGAAGAATCAGTATGGTAAGATCTCTCCCACTTCACAGCCCCTGGGTGCCACACCACCAGCCTGCTCTCCTACCTCACAGCTCTTTCTGTGCCAGGACAGGGCACTAATCTGGGAAACCTTCAGCAAGTGATGTGCTTTCTGATCAGAGAACTGACACTTGTTTGCTTTGAGGATCATTTTCTATTTAAATCTAGTTTCTTTCAAAACATGCCACTTCAAAATTGCTTTTCCTCATTACTTTAAAGCATTGAAAAATGCTAATTAATTTGGGTGCCAGTAGAGCGCATCAGGACAAATCTCCCCTGGGCTGTTCTCATCACCTGCTGTTGAACCTGGGGGCAGAGGGCTTGATCCCAAGAAGAAAGAGGGTTTCTTGATAAGCTTAAGAGACGTAGAGGAAAGGAGGAAGGGTGGGCCGATATTTCACCGAAACGGCAATAAGAGGGAGGCAGGAGATGATGTTAGCTAGCATGGAAAAGGACTGCAATGTGGAAGGTAGCCAAGGAGGGAAGGTAAAGGAGGGCCAGCCCTGACTGCGCTCTCTCTATTTCTTTCCCTGCGCAGGCAGGAAGCTGCCCGGCCTCTTCGGGGACCGCCTGGAGCGGCTGGAGGAGGAGGTGAGGCGCCTGTCGCAGTCCTATGACAGCCTGCACACCATGGTGAGCGGCCTGGGGGACCGCCTGCGGCTGGCCATCCAGGAGGACACCACCAAGATGATCGGCTCCCTGATGAACAACCCCGGCACACCTGACTCGACAGTGGGCTTCGGCATCATTCCTGATGGGCTGGTGGATGTGGCAGACAAAGCCGACATCGCCACGTACCCTCCGGTGGGGGAGATCCTGACCAAAGTGACAGAGGTGAGCGACGTGCTGAAAACCAAGGCAGATTTGCTGCACGAGGTTCGTGGTATGGTCCTGGACCACGACGGGCAGATCAAGCATCTGCTGGAGTCAGCCCGGCCCTCGCCCCTCACCTCCATCGACCTGCTGGAGGAGTACGTGGACACGCGGCTGAGCAACCTGCGTGGAGAGCTGCTCGATGGCTTTGAGAAGAAGCTGGGCAAGATCCAGACCACATGTGATTTCCGGATCCAAGAGGTGCAGCAGCAGTGTGAGGAGGAGAAAGCTGCCAACCTGAGGCTGCAGCAGACGCTGGACGGGAAGGAGCTAGAGATCAAGAAAGAGATCTCCCAGCTAGAGACCCAGATCCAAGGGCTGACAGTGGTGGAGAGCTGCTGCAGCAATCTCGACTACCTCACCGATCGTGTGAACATCCTGGAGAAAGGCCTTCACAGCATCTCTGAGTCCCAAAAGAACTTGCACTCACAGCTGGATGGAGAGATCTCCACTGTCACCCTAGGGAACCTTTTTGAAGGGCGCTTTGAGGACCTGGAAGCTAGACTCAATGCTACAGAGAGAGAAACAGGGAGCTGCTGCTCTGGTATAGAGGACAGCATGAGAGGCAGGGTGGTAGCAGAGGTGGATGGCATGAGAACTGCCTTTGAAGATAAAATGCAAACCTTGGAGGACAGGTTCATGACCATTGTAGGGGAGCTGAACAATGTCAGCTCCCCCGTGGGCATGGATGGAGCAGTGGTGCCCATGCTGGAGGGGGAGCTCGCCAGCATGAGGAAACAGACAGATGAGACACTCGAGATGTTGCAGAATCGTCTTGTCACACTGGAGAGCACTTGTTCCCTCGGCTGCACCTCTGCCTCTAAAGATGTGGAGACCTTCCGGACAGAGATTGAAGACTGCCAGAACAAGAACCAGGACCTGCTCCTCCGGATGGACAGCAATTACGACCTGCTGCGCAAGCTGAATGCCACCATCCTGGAGATCCAGCGGCGAATTGAGGAGGAAGCATCGGGGGCTTTGCAAGGAGAGATCACCTTACTGAAGATCAACCTGAACACTGTGAGCAAGTCTCTGACAGGGCTCAAGGACTCTGTCTCCCAGTACTCAGACACCGTGACGCATGTCAACTCTTCACTTGAGGAGCACGAGCGGAAGATCGAGGATGAGGTCCACTCCATCCAGGAGAAAGTCAATGACCAAGGCTCCCAGCTCTTCTTCAGCAACCGGCGTGTCTTGAACCTCAAGGGAGACTTGGAGCGACTGAAAGCCAAGATCATCAGTGACCTGAGTTCCTGTAAGAATGTGGCCCGGGACCTGCAGCAGGAGATTGCTCACTTTGATGACCGGGTGGCCCGGGTGGAGAGCGTCTGCGGGAGGCTGGGTGCCGTCACAGGGAGCCTGGACAGCATCAGGGACGAACTGGAGAAACACACGGGCAGTCTGTGGGACTACATGGACCACATGAACGGGACCCTGGCTGCCCACTCTCAGGAAATAACAGGACTGAAGGACAACCTGCTTGACTGCCAAGCCAAGGTCTCAGAGCTGGCAGAGCAGGTTGGCCACTTGGAAGAGCAGGTTGGGGGGCAGCAGCATTAGCCGGGCTATCATGTGCTGCTTCCCCCTCCTCCCCGTGAGGGATGGGATTAACTTATATCACACAGACTTGCTCCAATGTGACAACACTTCTTGGGATAGTTTTTTTGTTTGTTTTTTTTTTTTTTAATAATTAAAAGATAAATTAAAAGCTGCTATAAACCTTTACTTTTTTTTTTTTTTTTCTTCAAGCCTTGACATCCCCATTTTTCCATGAGGGTCCTCACCTCCCAGCACTCAGCAGCTGGCCTGACCCTGGTGCAGCAGCATCGCTGCCTCCTGGCCAGGGGGCGTCCCTTTGGCTCCCAGGCTGATGACCCCAGAAGGACAATTCAGGAGGAAGCTGGAGGCAGGAATGTTGTTTGGTGTTTTTTGGTTTGTTGGTTGTTTTTTTTTTTAATTTTATTTTTGTGGATTTATCACTTCTTGAAGAATAAAACCCTGTAGGTATCAGCTGATGACTAGAGTTTCTCTGACCTAAAGACCACCTCCATCTCAATGCAGGGACTGAGCAGCACCAGGTCTCCTTACAGGGAACAAAACTGAGCCCAGGAATAGCAGACTACAAAGAACATGTGTATTTCCAGATCCTGCTGGGAGCCGCCTTCCCCCTGCTGAGCTGACACCCTCCTCCTGGAGGATAAATCAATTGAAATTGCTCTCTCCTCTGTGCAAATACCTCATGGAGCACATGAGGAGATGGGGTAGGAAAACACACCCAGGCATACATGGTACCTGCATGTTCATTTTTGAACAATCCACTGTCACAGTGCTCATGTGATTGGCAGGGTTTTCTCTTGCTGTCCACATGTCCCCTGCCATCTTTTGAAGAGCCACAGTGAGCAGCTAAAATCAGCCACAGCAGCACTGGGGGGAGATGTGCCTGGGGCTGCTGTGCTTTGCTGGGCTCCCTGGTTACACCTGGGACTGAGATCAAGGATTATGGAAAACTGCACCAGATGTAGCTGTAGGTCTCTGCAAAGAGCAAGCTGGGCCTGGAGCTGTCCTGTCCTCCACCTCTAGTTCTTTCCTGGTTTATGGTTTAAACTGTGAAAATGGCTCCCTTCATCTCATCCTCCATCAGGAGAGCTGCAGCTCCTCCCAGGTGTGAGCATGAGGCTTTCCCCTGTCCAGCAGCATGGGAAAGCCTCCTCCCCTCCTCTGAGCCTGCTGGGTTGCCTACAGCCCTGGGGACCTGCAGTGAGGCAGGGCCCTAGGAGAAGGCCTCTTGAGACCTCTCCTCAGCTCAGCCTGGGAACACAAAAGTCATGAACCCAACTTAACTCTAGATTCCCACAACCACCCAAGCTGAAGAAGGGTGTACATGTTCCTAAGCAACACCGGCCTTTCCCTGTGGAGCCAGCACCTGGACCATGCAGCTGTTGCACACAAAACCCACCTCTCCAAGAGAGCCCAAGCTGGATATCCTCCGCTGTTCACCCATCACAGATTTCACTCTCAGAAAGGATGAAGATGAAATTAAAGAGCTCCCAGCTGGCCAGCTCCAGCACTTTATGACAGAGGAGCATATTTTTCTGTAAGTTCAGCATTGCAGCTTATGGATGCTTCCCCATCAACAAGCCTACAGCTTCCACCTTATGCCCATCACCCTCACCAGTTCACAGCTGTTCCTCTGCACCACAATCCCTCCTCGCTCCCCTCCACCCCACAAAGGAGGGACTCTCAGATCTGACCAGCACAAAGCAGCAGCAGCTCCCACCAGAGATGCATCTGGGTGCCTTTTCTCCTCCATAAAAACTGGATGAGCTCCATAAACCAGATGCTTCCAGGCTGGAGAGGACCACAGGGATCACTTAGTCCAGTTGGCTGGACTGTTTCCCTGATGCAGTGAAAGCTCTTCCCCATGTCAGAGGAGCTTGGACCATCAGCCAAAGGGACGAGGAGAGGGGACCAGACTTCCCACCACTCACCTTGGGCTGGATGCTTACAGCACCAGAATCCACTTGCTGTGCAGGGCTTTGCCAATTTGGAGCTATACTGCAACTGCTGAGACTCCTCCAGCTGCCTTTGGGCATCCTGCAAAACTTCCCCCCTTAGACAACAAAACCTTTTCAAAACCTTCCCCTCCAAGTCCCTGGAAGGAGTTTCAAGCCAGCCCTTGCCCCACAGGAACCATCCTCAGAGAGCTCCCTCCCCATCCTCTCACCACGGGGAGAAAAAGGGCTGCAGCAACCAAAGAAAAAATAAGCCAAGGGCCAGGGCTGGGTTAGAGAGCAGCTCAACAGCCACAGCTTCCTCCAGCACAGAGGGAGCCAGGACTGGCCATAAAACTAGGACAAGGAAGAAGTCTGACCTTCCAGAATATGGTGCTTTGTTTGGACAATTCCTGACTAGTCACTTGAAGCTATGGACAGTTTGTATTTCAGTTCTCAGCTATTCATGTTTAAAAAGTGAAAGGAAAGAACTTGGTACAAAATAGGGCATTTTTTTTTTTTTTTTTTTTTTTTGCTTGCAGGGAAGGAAGATGATGGTGCCCAGGTAGATGTCCTTGCCCAGGCAACTTTCTGAGGCAGTTGATAAGTGATCCTGTTAAAAGGCTGTGGTTTACTGTTTTTAAAACCTTGTACAGTT